>PISX010019946.1:0-36859 GCA_004024625.1 Mellivora capensis
CAGGAACCAGAGGCTTAGTGAGTCGAGGGGGACAGAGAGTTACTGAAAGGAGAACCACTGCGTCCTCTGTATTTAACTGTCATTGTCCTGCATCCCCACTGTGTTTGGGTGACAGGTGGTCAAAAGGCCCCGGAAGGTCCAGCTGGCCCCGCCCCAGGGCAGCCCACCCACCGATGAGGACGACCGTGCTTTTGAGGTGACGGACGAGTTTGACGGCAGAAGTGCCCGCAGCGGGTACAGCGAGAGGAGCCGGCGCAGCAGCCACGCGGGGCGCAGCCGCAGCTGGGAGGACAGCCCGGAGAGGGGGCGGCCCCACGAGCGGGTGCGCGGCCGGGAGCGCGAGCGCAGCCGCGGCCGGAGCCTGGAGCGGGGTTTGGACGACGACTACGGGCGGGCCCGAGAGCGCAGCCGCGGCCGGAGCCTGGAGCGGGGTTTGGACCACGACGACTGCCGGCGGGCCCGAGAGCGCAGCCGCGGCCGGAGCTTTGACCGGGCCTATGACCAGTATGACCAGGCCTACGACCGGGGCTATGACCGCGGCTACGACCGCACCTACAGCCCAGAGGCGGAGTATGGCGCCAGGGCCCAGCCCGACGCCCGGTACTCGGCGCCGCGGAGCCGCAGCCGCGAGCACGTGCACTCCCGCAGCCCCAGCCCGGAGCCGAGGGGGCGGCCGGACCACGCAGGCCCGTCCGACTCGGACAGGCCCATCGGGGTCCTGCTGATGAAAAGCAAAGCAAATGAAGGTGGGCATGCTCGAGGAGGAAAAGCACTGTTACAGCGAACTCTTACGTGGCACTTAGTGTGTGCCAAGCACTGACCCAAATGCTTTGCCCCGATTGGCTCATTTCTTCCTTATGACCACCTCATGTGGGAGTTTCTTACGTCTTCATTGCACAGACAGGGAAAGCGAGGCACAGAAGTGTGGTGGATGTTCATTACCTTGCACAAAGCTGTCAGTGATGGCAGAGCCGGGCTGCTGAAATGAACCTTTAAACTCCTAGGCCGGGGTTCTCAAAGCAGCTTAAGCACCACCTTGCAGTCAGTGCAGATTCTCGGGCCCCAGCTCGGCCCCACAGAACCAGAAACCCTGGGGAGAGCCCTTGGAGTCTGTGTTAGCAAGCTCTCCTGGTGAGCCTGGTGTGGCTTAAGTGGTGAAACCACGGGAGTGGATAGGACTCTAGCTGATCTTGAGTTCTGTCCTGTGCTGCATAAATACTCTCTCAGTCCTCACGGGAACCCTGTGTGGAGGGAGGAGACTTCCTTCCTGTTGTGTACAGTGGGGAGGGCTACGGCGCAGAGAGGTTTTGGGTGCCCACAGATGAGGTGGGCCCTAGCCCAGGCTGCCTGTTCTGCACTGCATTGCTGGGAGCACTTGCGTACCTTTCATTTCATCCAAAATTCAGGAAAGCCCCATGGGGCAGCTAGAGAAGCCAGTAGTACCTGTAGTTGAGGTGATGATCTAAACTCCGAGACGGGAAGTGACTTGCTTGGATCTCGAAGCCAGTAGATACGTGGCAGAGCCAGAACTTGAATCCCGTCTCCTAGAAGTAGATGATCGGAAACACGTAGGTGAATGAACAGGGCTTTAGGGCCAGTGCAGAGGTATTCCTGACATAACTTTTTGGTTCTGACTTTTTAAATTACTTGGAACCTATCTCTTATCTCCTTCTGTTCCCTACTTCTTTGAAGATGAAAAGAAGAGCACCCCAGAATGCAAAGGGAAATTCTTGCCCTTGAGGTTGGGAACTTGCATTTCAAATGGCCTGTCTGAGGAAAGGGTTTATTTTTTTTACTTCTAGTGGAACACAGAGTCGAATTAGAGAACTAGGTGCCCATCACAATACCTGAAGAATAACACAGGGATGTGAGTAACGGGGTATGTAGAGACCAGTCCCAGAAGACAAAGGAGAAATAGAGACTGCACTATCAGTAAGTAGTGTGCATCTTAGGAGGTTTAAGGATTCTATAGAATCTTTATAACCACGGGTAATGACATACTAATTCATCAGCTCCCAAGAACTGTACAGTAGAAATAGCTGTGTTCCCAGACTGAAGGGTGGACTGTAGAGAAATTTTGGGAATGACTTGGCACAAGACCTCCTTCAAAGAGCCCTGATGCACATTCTATAGGACTTGTACCCCAGGTTTTTGAGTTAACCCAAGGCAATGCTTTTCAACCTTTCCTCTTCCCCTTTCTCCTCCTCGCTTCCTCCCCTTTCCCCTTCTTTCTCACTTCCTCTCCTTCCACCATAGAAAGACCCACATTTTGCAACAATCATGGATGTACCTCTGTTTCAAAAACTTGAACAAGCTTTTCATGGAACAGAACTTATTCTGTGTGATGCATTCTGAGAGGTTCCATTACATTAAAATTTTAAAATGCTGTTCATGACTTATTAAATTGATTTTAAGACTCACTAATGAGTTGTAAACCACAATTTGAAAAGATCTTTACTGTTGTAAGAGATTGCCCAAGTCATGCCTGGTCTTAGTAATACTATCAAGGATAAAAGGGGCTTATGTACCTTTGTTGAGATAAAATTTTACTCCTCCTGGACCATTTTGTTATTTAAACTTGGAACTCATTGGGGGAATAAAGTTCTTTTTTTTTTTTTTAAAGGTTTTTTTGCCACTGTTTGCTAGGATTGCACAGTAATTTAGCTATTACCGGCAAGGGCTACACAAAAATTTATCTTTAAAGAAATCTAGCAGTAGGCAAGACTTAATTTGACTAAGAAAAATATGATCCGTTTATATAGCCTGCTGTTACATTTCATGGGCACCAGACAGCTTTGCTGGTAAATGTCTTAGAAACTGCTCAAGTTTTTTTTTCTTCATTTAAGAGATGCCCTCAAAATAAACCAGTTAACAACCTATTTGCAACTATACAGTAAGACTGCAGCTTTTTTTTTTTTTTAAGATTTTATTTATTTATTTGACAGAGATCACAAGTAGGCAGAGAGGCAGACAGAGAGAGGAAGGGAAGCAGGCTCCCTGCTGAGCAGAGAGCCTGATGCGGGGCTCAATCCCAGGACCCTGGGATCATGACCTGAGCCGAAAGCAGAGGCTTTAACCCACTGAGCCACCCAGGCGCCCCAAGACTGCAGCTTTTAAGAGGACAGAGGAATTGTTGAGCTTCCTTCCGACTCTTGGTTTTGGCTCAGGTCATGATTTCTCAGTCCTGGGATGGAGCCCTGTGTTGGGCTTTGTGCTTAGCGCAGAGTCTGCTTCAGATTTTCTTTCCCTCTCCTTCCTGCTCACTCTCTCTCTCAAATAAATAAATAAAAATGGAATCTTTAAATTATATTATTGTGGCGCCTGGGTGGTGCAGTCAGTGAGGCATCTGCCTTCAGCTCAGGTCATGATCTCAGGGTCGTGGGATCGAGCCCCGCATCAGGCTCCTTGCTCAGTGGGGAGTCTGCTATTCCCTCTACCTCCTGCTGTTTGTGCTCATTCTCTCTCTCCCTCCCTCAAATAAATAAAATCTTAAAAAAAAAATAGTTGTATCATTATATTGTGAACCTGAAACTAATATAACATTGTGTGTTAATTAGAGTTGAATAAAAGATATATTTAAATTTACTTCATAACTTTTCTAAATGGTAGAAAGTTACTTTGTTTTGGAATTAAAAGATTTTGAGTCCAGAACAATAATAATAAAATTTTAATGTGCCTATTTTTTAAAAAAATTTATTTATTTATTTGACAGACAGAGATCACAAGTAGGCAAGAGAGGCAGGCAGAGAGAGAGAGGAGGAAGCAGGCTCTCCGAGGAGCAGAGAGCCCGATGCGGGGCTCGATCCCAGGACCCTGGGATCATGACCTGAGCCGAAAGCAGAGGCTTTAACCCACTGAGCCACCCAGGTGCCCCTGAATGTGCCTCTTTTAAAACCTGCTAGGTTGTGGTACCTTCCTAAAATAACCAACATTTATCCTTAAGTTAGGTATTCTTACAAGTTTCATAAGTAAAATGAGAAGAGTCTGAATAGTATTTAAAATACTTTAAAATATGCATACTTAAAATACAGTGTGTTTTCTTTTAAGAGCAATTCAGATTTCATAAACCCCCAGAATATGCTCGTTTTAGTTAAAAACTTTATTGCTTTGCCTGGTTTAATGACCCTTTTCCTTTGCACAATGAAATTTTTTTCAGTGCAAACCCCACACGTCTCATTTGTTACACACGAAGGGAATACTGTTGGCAGTGTCTTCCTGTAGGCAACAGGGCTGTCAGCAGAACATGTTTACTGAAATGTACTGAATTGGGTTTTTTTGTTCCCAATTTAATGTTAAGTGTTAATTTTAGAGCAGATACTCATATAGCCTTTACCTAGTTTTTCCATTTGCTAACATTTTGCCACATTTGTTTTCTTTCTCCTTTTTCCCCCTTCTTCCTCTCTTCCTTTCCCACACTACTTCTGTCTCTCAGTGGTTTTTTTGGAACTGCTTGAAAGTAAGTGGCAGGGGTGACCCTTTACCCCCTAAATATTTCAACAGGTATCTCCAGAGGATAAGAACATTCTCCTACATAACTCTAATGCCATTACTGGTTCTTTTTTTTTTTTTTTTTTTTTTAAGATTTTATTTATTTATTTGACAGACAGAGATCACAAGTAGGCAGAGAGGCAGGCAGAGAGAGAGGAAGGGAGGCAGGTTCCCTGCTGAGCAGAGAGCCCGATGTGGGGCTCAATCCCAGGACCTTGGAATCATGACCTGAGCCGAAGGCAGAGGCTTAACCCACTGAGCCACCCAGGCACCCCCCATTACCGGTTCTTAAGAAAATTAACATTAATATCCCTTTTAATATACTGTAGTATGGTTCATTTTGAAGTTGCTTCAAAATACGTAACTGCCACACCCCTCCCCCCCCCCCACCTCTGTCCCATTCTGGATCAAGGATCTAGTGAAAGTTCATGCATCACATTTGGTTTTTATATTGTTTTAAATCTAGAACAATCCCTCTGTCTCTTGTTTATTATGACACTAATTTTTTTCAATGAGTCCAGGCTAGTTCTACAGAATGTCCCACAGGCAAAATCAGTTTTTCATAAATATTTTTAAATTGACCTAAAAACCAGACTAAATATTCTGAACAAGTGGATGAAATATGTATGTTTGTCCCCTAGAATACGGTCTTCGGCTTGGGAGTCAGATCTTCATAAAGGAAATGACCAGAACTGGTCTGGCAACTAAGGATGGCAACCTGCATGAAGGAGACATAATTCTCAAGGTGGGAGTACGAGGGGAGAGAACAACTGAATTCATGTTTGGCTTTCTAGTCCAAATTTCACATCTGAGTGCTGACATAGTAAAGCTGGTTGAGATGGGAGTCAGTAGTGAGACAAAAGCTGGGAGGGGCCAGCAAGGTGAGATTTTTATCACAGAAAGCAGGCATGGAGATTTTTAATAGTGTAGTGTCAGTTAAAAAACACAACCTCAATGAATACCTTCTTCTTCCCCATTTATTTAAAGTTTAAGCTCCTATTCCCTAAACTAAGGAAAGATGAGGGGAGAATTGGTAGTATTGAATGCTGAATGTTTAATATAAGTTTCTATAAACCTCTCTAGTCAGGAAACATGTTCCAGTAGTAAACCAATCCATTGTCTTGAGCTTGGAACTTAAATAAATTAGCAGAGTAACTTCAGTATACCATTGCTCTCTTACGCTTGTATTTGGGATCCAGCTGTACAGGGTCATATTTAATTTGAAGGATGATTCATTTTTATTTAGTCAGTCATCCTAAAGCCCATGTCTGTTTGAGTAGCTAAGCAGAAGCCTTTACACTTTTAGAAGGGGAAAATAAGAACTTCCAGTTTCACCGTGCACAGTCGTATTGCACGTAACATGACTGTTGCTCACGAACACAGATAAATGGAACTGTAACTGAGAACATGTCTTTAACGGATGCTCGGAAACTGATAGAAAAGTCAAGAGGAAAACTTCAGCTGGTGGTGTTGAGAGACAGCAAGCAAACACTCATCAACATCCCATCGTTAAATGACAGCGACTCAGAAATAGAAGGTAAAGAAGGGGGAGGCTGTGAACTTAGCCGGAAGTAAGGAAGGCTGTTGCTTTTGCAACTCAGTTTAGCATAGCCATCTAGCTGGAAGGTAAATTTCCGACAAAAGCTTCTCTTTTCAACTTTAATTCCAGTAAATGGTGGCTAATTTCTTGTTAAAGTGTCTGTTGAGATTAGTTTCCCAATATGACATTTGGATGCACTCATGTACTTCCCAGTGGACTCTGATTTAGGCTGCTGAAAACAAAACTTTTTTTTTTTTTTTAAGATTTTATTTATTTATTTATTTGACACAGAGAGAGATCACAAGTAGGCAGAGGGGCAGGCAGAGAGAGAAAGGGGGAAGCAGGCTCCCTCCTGAGCAGAGAGCCCCATGCAGGGCTCCATCCTAGGACCCTGGGATCATGACCTGAACAGAAGGCAGAGGCTTAACCCTCTGAGCCACCCAGGTGCCCTTCAGAAACTTTTTTTTTTAAAAGATTATGTTTATTTATTTGACAGACAGAGATCACAATTAGGCAGAGAGGCAGGCAGAGAGAGAGAGGAGGAAGCAGGCTTCCCGCAGAGCAGAGAGCCCGATGCGGGGCTCGATCCTAGGACCCTGCGATCATGACCTGAGCCGAAGGCAGAGGCTTTAACCCACTGAGCCACCCAGGCGCCCCTGAAAACAAAACTTATTAGTAAAAAATGTATGTGTGAGTGGTTCAAAGACCTAACCACACCCATTTGTAAATTGTTCATTCTTGCACTTTCTTGTAGATTTTTAAAAAGTAGATATAGAATATTTCCAACAAAGAGAGGGTCATATGGAAGAGAGCTAACATAGGTAGACACTATAGTAAAGAATTGATCAGAATGGCTGAATATCATGGTATTCATTGATTAGCAGTCTGTATCACCTCTTCTTAGGAGGCAATTTTCATATCTTGAATATGAATTATACATGGGGTAACATTTTAACTATGTATAAATTACCAATAAAAATAAGTAGGCATAAAAAAAATAACTAGGATGATACTTCCTAACTAATTATCTGGTACTACCTTCATGCAGTAGAGTTTAGAAAATAGTAAGTTCTCAAGTTTGAATACAGATGTGTTGATTTTTTAAAAAATTACTTCATAAAATCTGAAGACTTAGTTTAGCTTCCATTATATCAAAAGTCTAATCATTTGGTTACTGCTGTGAATGCAGTGCAGGAAGACAGCATGAGAAATAATCCCAGCATGCTAGGTGCTTATAGTTACTTCCTTGCTATTTCAAGTGTGGCTTCAGCCCACTAGCTCCATGAACATCCAGGAGCTTGCTAGAATCACGGAATTGCAGGCCCTGCCCCAGAACAGCTACATTCTAATTCAGATCCCAGGTGATTGACATGCACATTAAAGTTTGAGAAGCACTGTTCTGTGTGGTTAAAAATGAGTGTATACATATATGATCCAGTAATAGATTTTGATTTCTCAGTAGCAGCTTTGAAGGAAAGTGTAATGCAAGAGGAACATAAAATTCTGAATTTGGCTTCCTAATGCCTTTCTCTTTAGAGGCTTAGATTTTCTTCAAGGGAAGACTGCTAGACTAATGGCACAGTTTCTGCCTGCCTCTTTTCCATTTCCCGTGTTGCCTTACCCAGAGAATAATATCATTTCTGGTACAGTTCTTAAATATTTTAGTAAGAAGTCTTTTCTTATTTTTGAAACCAGATATCTCAGAAATAGAGTCAAACCGATCATTTTCTCCAGAGGAGAGACGGCAGCAGTATTCTGATTATGACTATCATTCCTCAAATGAAAAGCTGAAGGAAAGGCTAAAGTAAGATGATGTATACTTTCCCTCACATGCGACCCCGTGAGTGTACACACGTGCATATCTGCAGTGACATTATGAGACATTAACGTGATGTGTGCTTAAGTTCAAGAGAGGACATGCAGAACAGATGGTCCAGGATGGGCGCCACACCTACTCCCTTCAAGGCCATGGGGGATACTGCAGCTGCGGTTGGCACAGAGAACAGCAAGGAACCCAGATACCAAGAGGAACCACCAGGTGAAGGTCCTTTTAAACGTGTTCAAAAGTGTATGCTTGGTAATTCCAGAGCGTGGCCAGAAGGAGAGAGAAACTTTAAAAAATCATTCTTACACATGGAAGAGGGAGTCCAGTCTCTCTCTTTTAATAGTAAAAAAAAAACCATAAAGAATAATAGCCCTTTCCATATTCTAACGGATTGGCCACACTTTGTTATATTTCATTAGTTATGGTCCTTGTGTCATCCCTGATCTCAACCCAGACTGCTCTGCTCTTAATATTCCTGACAGCACATGTGTGCGTCTCTTCCCCTGCTCAGCTATCAGTTCTCAGATTCTCCAGACACCAAGTGGTTGTCTGTTCAAGTCAGTCCTGGCCCTGACTGCCCAGAACTAGTGCGCAGCCTGCAGGTGAGGGACTCAGTCCAGTAAGATGCTTCCATTTCAGACACCACTCCCGTTCCCACGAGCCACCCGGACTTCTGTCCAGCTGCATCTGAACTGAGGGCTCCCACTGCCCTTCCTCACTCAGGTTTGATAATTTGCTAGGCTGGCTCAGAGAACTCAGGAAAGCCCTTTACTTACCAATACCAGTTCTTATAAAGGAGACAACTGAAGAACAGCCAAATGGAAGCAAGGTATAAGGCAAGGGGCGCAGGGCTGCCGAGTCCTCTCCAGGTATACCACTGTTCCCAGTGTCGCGATGTGTTCACCAGCCCTGAAGCATTCCAGTCTCCACGGTTGATGGATTTTTATGGAGTCTCTGTCATGTGCATGATCAGTCACTGCCTCAGTCTCCAACCCCCGTCCCCTCCCAGATGCTGGGGAGGTAGGCTGAAAGTTTCAAGCTTCTAATCGTGGCTTGCTCTTTCCGGTGACCAGCCCCCAACCAAGGCTGTCTGGGAGTTATCTCTTTAGAACAAAAGATGCTCTGCCACCCAGGAAATTCCAAGGGATGCAGCAGTTCTTTGTCAGGAATTGGAGGCAAAGAGGGATGCTTCTGGCACCCCTACCACTCTGGAAATTACAGGGATTTTAGGAGCTGTGTATCAGGAACTGGGGCAAGACCAAATACATCTATTTCCAGTCCTGTCACAGTCACATTTTGTCTTATTTGATTAGTTGAAGTCCTTTTTGTCTCCTGCCTCTGGTCTCCACCCTAGTCCCTAGCCCTGCCCCCCATCATTTTATATGATTTTACATGCTTAAATATTTATTGATGGAAAAGATTTATATGGTTTTTAAGTGACAAAAATACTCTCTTCTTTTGCATGTGATTGTGTATTTTGGAAGGTTCATTTGTTACTCCACTTATTTTGAGAAGCCACTGGCACTTACTAATGCCTCAACATTAAACTTGACTTTAAAGACTTTTTTTGTTGTTTGATGTAATGACTTATACGTAACATAAGGTACAGACTTGAATTTTGTGGATTTTATGATCTTTATAGAAACAGACTCACTTCTGTTAATCCAGGTGTATGATGATAGACTTCTTTTTTTTTTTAATCCACAGCTCCTCAACCAAAAGCAGCCCCAAGAACTTTTCTTCGTCCTACTCCTGAAGATGAAGCAATCTATGGGTATGTATTTCAGTCTCTTTCTCTCTTTTTTGCTTTCTCCTTCCGCACACCTCAATCTCCTGAACTGAAATCCAGAAGAATGGTATTTTTAAACTACAGATGATGATTTTTGCATATAATTAGCCACCTTTAGCCAACCTCTATTGCTGGTGTTTATGAGAAAGAAGTAACTTGTAGGAAAGTAAAATGTGGAATGCGGGGAACTTTGTGAAGTTCACTTTGAATGCTTGTCTACTTCTCTGGCTGCTTTTCCACAACGTGATTCTGAGTAGTTGAGTTTACCAGATCCGTAACTCCCAAATGTGCAGTGCTGTTTCACGACAGGGCCTCTGTAGGGGCTGCGGTGCCCTGATGATCCTGGCCTGTGGAGGGAGGGGAGAAATGACCCAGTGCTGTGGTTGGGATAATGAGAACCCCCTGTTTAGCGGTGGTCAAGAGCAGCAGCTCCTGGAGTAGGATCTGGCCTTGATGAACCCAGGCTGTGGCAGCGGTAGGCTTTTTTTTTTTTAAAGAATCCTGAACTGACAGTCAGATGGCCTAACCTTGCCTTTTATTTGCTTTCTAATGTTGAATGAGTTTATTTAAACATCTGTATTTCTACTTACTAACTAGTTAAGGGGGCCTACTGATACTCATCTCACATCTCACTCAAAAAAGATAAAATGATAAAAATGAGAGCTTTTTAACATGTGAATCTTTCTACAGATAGAAGAAATTAACTCTTTCACTGCTAATGTTGGTTCCCCATTTACAAAGACAAATCTCCCATCTTTCTTTTCTAAAACGGAAATCACTGCAGTCCCAACACCAAAATGGTGAGGTTTAAGAAGGGAGACAGCGTGGGCCTCCGGTTGGCTGGTGGCAATGACGTTGGGATATTTGTGGCTGGTATTCAAGAGGGTACCTCGGCAGAGCAAGAAGGCCTTCAAGAAGGGGACCAGATTCTAAAGGTAGGAAAGACCATCCCTGTTCTAGACATTACTGAGAAAGAGTGGGGTTTTCTGGGTCCTTATGAAAAGGAAGGGGAAGTAGTCTAGCTTGTGAAAATAGACCCAGTTGCAGGTTGAAGCCAAGTGTAAGGTCTGTTTCCCTTGAACTGTCTTCCCAGTCCTGGAACTCAAAACTCAACCCTATGTCTGTGGGAATTTACAGTGTTCAAGATTCTTGCAAAAAAAATTTTTTTTTAAAGATTTTATTTATTTGACAGAGACACAATGGGAGAGGAATACAAGCAGGGAGTGTGGGAGAGGGAGAAGAAGCAGGCTTCCTGCTGAGCAGGGAGCCTGATGTGGGCCTCAATCCCAGGATTCTGGGATCATGATGCAAGCCGAGGCAGATGTTTAACAACTAAGCCACCCAGGTACCCCCTTGCAAAGATTTTTATTAGTTTGCTTAACAAAATGAAATTCTATCTTAAGGCCTGGGAGGAAGATCTCTGTGACAAAAGATCTTGCTAAAGTTTGGTTTTTGTTGATTTCCTGTCTGGTTGTCACTCTTAAGGCCATGCGCTGTACTTGAACAAAGGTGTGTTTCGGCTTAGATCTTTAGACTTGAATCCAGTCCCAGCCTCTCATTAGTTCTGTGACCCTTATTCAACCCCGAGACTCAGGTTTCTGTATCTGTTTAACGGGGATGAGAATACCTGCCTCGTAGGGGCCCTGGGAAGATCAGAATGGGTAACATTCAAAAGCATTTAGCAGAGTTTCTAGCATAAAGTAGGAAAGTCAAGATACATTCTTCTCACCATTGGAAAATAACAAGTTGCTGCCACTCAATATGTTGTTTACATCTAAAATTGACCAGGAACAGTTAATCAAATATTGATCCTTTTAAGGTTTACTATATGTATGTTTATATAATTCATTGGTTTTAAAAAATAGTAAACAGGGGTGCCCGGGTGGCTCAGTCAGTTAAGTGTCTGCCTTTGGCTCAGCTCATGATCTTGGGGTCCTAGGATCAAGCCCCTTCTCAGGCTCCTGCATAGCAGGGAGCTTCATTCTCCCTCTCCCGCTGCCCCTCTGCCCTCCTTGTCCTCTCTCTCTTGCTCTATTTCAAATAATTAACATCTTAAAAAAAAAACCCAAAAAACTCAGCTTCGACATTTCATGAGATACATATATTGTGCATTGACTTATGAATAAACGCCAAGAATGTCAAGTATCTTGTGACTATATACAAATATACACAGTTCCTAGGGAACTGTCTTTACTGGAATTTCTGCTTCTGTAAACTTGCATTTCTTATGAGTTATTAGGGGGTCTGGTACAAGCATCTCAGTTCAAAGGAGAGGGGAGGAAAAAAGCCGCACAATTTCTCAGGAAGCAGGCAACAGAGCACAAAAGTAGGTGCTCCTCTTCCTTCTTGGCTCTTGGCCTCACTGCAGTAGTTCAGATTTCATTTCTGGAGCAGATGAAGGGCAAACCTTGATCATGAGCTTTGCTGAAGCTTTCCACTGACATTCTAGACCCTCTTTGGCTCTGGTCGTGGTCCTAGAAGACTAAGTATATCTGAGTGAACCTCGTGGTACCACATGATCCCAGGAAATACCACTTACCAAGTGCTCCTGATAAGAATCCCATCAGAGTGCCAACTCATACCAATTTACTCTTGAGCTGATGCCAAAGAAGAAAAAGCATTATTTCCTGACTAGTGTGGGGTATATGAAGTCAGGAATTTGGAAGCCTTTGCTCATCAAGGTTCAAGGATAAAATATTTTTATGTCCTGGGGGAAGAGAGATTTTCTGAATTTCCATGAAAAAAATAGTGAATTCACCTCTGGGCTTGACAAACCTCTGTTAGTTGTTAAAGACTGGGAGAGTCATTTCCATGGGTACAATTCATGGTATGCAATGTTTATACTTAAGAAAGTGTCTTGTTTCCTGTTATTATCCTGGTGAAAGACAAGGAAAAATATATGGGAACTGGCTTTTTTTTTTTTTTTTTTTTTTCCTCCCCAGTAATCCCATTTGAAAGTCAGACAGTAGACGGTTTTCTGGTTCTTGGGTGTGAGTAAATTTTCTGTTAAAGGAGCCCTCAGTTCTACAAAGGGGTAAAAAAGATCGAGTTCGCCTACTGGGGCAGAGAAGCTGCTGTACAGTCAAAAGCTGTTGCTGATATGGAGTCCTTTACAGGATCACAGCAGACAAGGCGGGCCCTCCCCCCTTAGACTACTAAACAGATAATGAAAGAGGATATTTCTTGGAGAGGACTGTACAACCTAACCTTCTAGTATCAAAGTGCTGTCCTGGCTTTTTTTTTTTTTTTTTAAGGTTTTATTTATTTATTTATGTGAGACAAAGAGATAGAGAGCAAGGGGTGGGAAGGGGTAGAGTGAGGGGGAGGGAGAAGCAGTTCCCTGCTGAGCAGGGAGCCCGATGTGGGGCTCTATCCCAGGACCCTGAGATCAGGACGTGAGCTGAAGGCAGATGCTTAACGGACTGAGCTACCCAGGCGCTGCTGTCCTGATCTTTTTAACTGTAACTTGTTTCGATGTTCCTTTTCATGGCCAAATTGGATGTATGTGGTGAACTCTGTACATTTACTAGTCACTTTTTTCTGTTGAGGGTTTTTTAAGTGCAGCTTTTCCTTTGGAAAGGTGGCAGCTTGACAAGCAGAGAGAACGCACTCCTGTGCTGTGGCAGGATATACGCCTTACCAGTAACAGGGGTCTGTGTGTTTTCATGCTCGGCTTGACTGTCTCTTTGCATATTATTTACCTGGTATGGTTCTTATTTTTCTTTCAGAAACTTTTGTGGTGTGCAAAAGAGAAACTCCTAAGTTTTTAAATGTAGTTACTACCTGTGACTTAATTTTGACCATTGTATTTTTGGCTTGATGGAAGGTCCATCCCGCATGGCCATAGGATGGACAGAGGGACCCTCACCATCTTCCCTCAAGCCCTACGGCCTTGTCTTACTTAAATAAAAGCACATACAGGTTATATGAAAACATAAATGGCTGTACACAGATACAGGTATAGATAGATAAATGGCACAGGAAAGGATTAGATTGTAAAGTGTGATGATCCCTAACTGGGGGAAGAGAGAGATGGGAATGACATATACCTTAAATGCTAACTATTGTTTCAAAGGAAAAGCTAATGAGATCACTTTAACAAATTAGTTTATTTCAAAAGCATCAACTAAGTGTCAACCTAATGCCTGTTTTTACTTAATCACAAATTCCAACCTTAAATTAGGCTCAATTATTGACATTTTTCAGTGATAAAGGATTCTATAGTCCTCAATGACTAAAAAAAAAATTTTCATAGGAATTTTTTGTCTTCTTTTTACTTTCATATTATTAAAATATTAGGTACTTTAAAATAATTTTTATACTTATTTATAATTCTGTTTTAAAATTGTTTTAAAGGTACTGAACAAAGATCCCAAAATGTCTTTTTTCTTTGTGCCACATTTCAATTTTACTTGCTTTCTAACATCCTTCAAAAGCTGTTTACCGTGTTCCCTCTTTTGGTCTGTAGGGGATAAATGTTGTGGCTTCTTGCCAGAAAGAAGTGTGTGCCAGAAGCTTAAATATATAAGCCTATGTATTAGGCTAATGTTTTCCCCTTACAAGGCTAATGCTCTTCAATTTCATAAACACGTGTCAAAAACCTTTTAGGTGAGAGGAGCTATAGGAGAGAGGTGGAATTGGATTTTTATTTTCTGGCTTTTCTTTGAATCAATTTAAAGTGTTAACACCTTAAGCTGGGCCAGCGTGTCTGTTTGCCATAAGACTCCACCACTCCCTATAGCATTATAGTTAAATTTCATGACCACCTTTGTGGGAAACTCAAGAAGAGATAGACCCAAGCATAACAAGAAATTTTAATATGATTCAGTAACAAATCCTTGATGGAATGGCATATTTCTAAGGGACAGTTGACAGTATGGGGAGACAGAAAGGTGTGGTGATAACACGCACAGCCCAGGCCCATAGCAGGTACGGGGAGGGCTTGAGTTGGGACACTAAATTTAGGCTTTTTTACATCTGGGTTTTGCTTTGGGCAGGCCTGGATAAAAACTAACAGATGCAGCACCTGGGTGGCTCAGTTGGTTAAGCGACTGCCTTCAGCTCAGGTCATGATCCTGGAGTCCCAGTTGAGTCCCGCATCAGGGTCCCTGCTCAGCAGGGAGTCTGCTTCTCCCTCTGCCCCTCCCCACTCATGCAGTCTCTCTCTCTCTCATTCTTTCTCAAATAAATAAAGTCTTTAAAAAAAATTAAAAAAACTTATGGGACATCTTTTTAAGAATGTTCCTTTTCTCTTTTTGTTGTTTGTTTTGTTTTGTTTTTCTGTTTGACCTTCCTATCAGGTGAACACACAGGATTTCAGAGGGCTAGTTCGGGAAGACGCCGTTCTCTACCTGCTGGAAATCCCCAAGGGTGAAATGGTAACCATTTTAGCTCAGAGCCGAGCTGATGGTGAGCAAATCTTGTCATTAGTTTAATGTGGGGAGTGGGGGGAAGGATGAGAGCAGTATCTTGGGACCAGAATAGGTAAATTTGGGTGTTAAAAATTTGAAGTATATCTTCACAATCAATTTCTGGGTTACAGTTTTGTGGAGAAAATTTGGATACCACTTAATGTTCTATAGAAATGCTTTCTGTGTGCCATTTGAAACAATTTTACCAGTTGTGTTAATTTGGAATAAAGCTGCTTTTCTGAATAGTTCTTTATCCTTAAGTATTGTCTGGAGTTTTACTGACTTTTCCAGGTGAAAGATTCAGTGGGCCATGTCTTTGGGTCAGCTTCCACACTAACGCTTACCAGTCTGACAGGTTGCTGCCCTCTTGCAAGCCTCACTGTTCTCATCTATGAAATGGTCAGCTTTGGAGGCTGATTGGCAAGTGTATTAGGGTTCTCTAGAGAAACAGAATCCAGTCTACAGCCATACCACCCTGAACGTGCCCCATCTTGTCTGATCTCGGAAGCTAAGCAGGGTCGGGCCTGGTTAATACTTGGATGGGAGAAACAGAATCCATAGGGTGTGTGTGTGTATATAAATAGAGGTTTATTATAAGGAATTGTCTCATGTAATTATGGATTGGCAAGTCCCAAGGACTGCAGGGTGAGCTGGCTGGTTAGAGACCCAGGGGAACCAATGATTTGGTTCTAGTCCAAGTCTGGAGGCCTGACAACTGGAAGAGCGGATAGTGCAGTCACAGTCTGAAGGCTGGCAAGCTCACAACCCAGGAAGACCTGATGTTTCCATTTGAGTGTGAAGGCAGGAAGAAAGCCAATGTCCTAGTTCTAAGGCAGGAAGACTTCTTTTTTTCTTACTTGGAGAAGGGTTCCCCATTCTGTTCTTTCAAGCCTCCGTCTGACTGGATGAGGCCTGCCACATGAGGGAGCACAATCTGTTTTATTCAGTCTACCCATTTCAATGTTAATTTCATTCCGTAATACCCTCAGTTATACACAGAATAATGTTTGACCAAAATCTGGGCACCCTGTGGCCCAGTCAAGTTGACACACAAAATTAACCATCATAGCAACTCAGGAAGTTAGTTTTTTGTCCTTCTTCCTATTTGAGCCCTGATTCCCTTAGGGCCTGTCCACTGAGTTTACTAAATGAAGAGAAGTGAAAAGGGGGATCAGAAATAGAAGCAGCTGGTAACTCTTCAAGAAAAGACCTCTGGCTAAGCAGATTGCAACATCAAGAATGCCTTTGTTTTTCAGTGTATAGAGACATCCTGGCTTGTGGAAGAGGGGATTCATTTTTTATAAGAAGCCACTTTGAATGTGAGAAGGAAACCCCACAGAGCCTGGCCTTCACCAGGGGGGAGGTCTTCCGAGTCGTAGATACGCTGTACGATGGCAAGCTGGGCCACTGGCTGGCTGTGAGGATCGGAAATGAATTGGAGAAAGGCTTAATCCCCAACAAAAGCAGGTATCTGAGATCACGTCCTCCCACACACCTCTCTTAAGCTCCCCCCTCCAATCAATTACAGTCCCTTCCCTGCTCAGGGAGGAAGCCCCACATGACTTCATCATTTGTCTTCATGTCCTCTCCCATCACCCACTTCTGGTTCATAAGAAGTGGCCTGGGACTGGGAGATAGCCACCAGCTGGTTTGCTGTATTTAGTTGGCATCACGTAGTTGGTTGTTGCGCCTGGCTGGTGTTTAAACAGTCCTATGGCTGTTTAACAGTCATCGGTCTGAGCAGATGCCAGAGTGGCTGGAGCGCATCAGCACAGCTCTCCGACAAGCTGCCCTTGTCCACTGTCTGGCCCTCATCCTTGGGAGAGGCTTATGCACTCCAGTTAACATTTATTGGTTGGCCGACTGGGGGAAGTAAGAAAGATAATGTACTTTGGCAGGGATTTTGGTTATGTTTACTATATACCAGCCTACCAAAATGAGCCAAGTTAATAATTGTGTTTGTTACTGAGCTATTTCTGGTAGATTTTGTGTGCACCCAGCCTTTCTCTGCTTCCACTGGGTGAAGAAAGTCCACATATTTCCCACTCTGTGAAACTTCTTCCACTGTGAAGCTGCATCTTCTCTAATCCAAGTTCATAAACCTCACTGACTGGTTTTGGTTAATTTTAACTTCAATTGTGCATTTTCTGGCTTTAGAGATTTACTACCTGTGGTTTCTTCTCTCAGAGCTGAACAAATGGCCAGCGTTCAGAATGCCCAGAGAGACAATGCTGGGGACAGAGCAGATTTCTGGAGAATGCGTGGCCAGAGATCTGGTGTGAAGAAAAACTTAAGGAAGAGCCGGGAAGATCTAACAGCTGTTGTGTCAGTTAGCACCAAGTTCCCGGCTTATGAGAGGGTTTTGTTGCGAGAAGGTAAGGAAGCCAAATGGGGGCAGGAAATGATCTGACTGGGCTCTGAGCCTGTTTTCTTCATTTTCAGATTGTAATAGTCAGGTTCAAACTTCCCATACTACTTAAGCCAAAGCCAGGCTGTAGAGTTGCAATCATATTCATACATGCAATAATAACTTTCAGAAAAGTGAATTGTGCAAACTCCTACATGCAGGTGTATTTCCATGTCTTCAGTTATTTCTGTTAATACTACTGTTCAGAAGTTTATATATATTATCTGTAGCAAAGTTTATTTTTGAACCTGGGGTGGGGAGTGAGGCATATTCTTCAGAAAAGAACAGGGCTGAAATGGGGGAGGGAGAACACAATTTCTTTCATTTAGTCATGTTATCATTGGCCTATAAAATACTTCTGCTTCGTATCTTTAGTAGCGGAGGAAATGTATTTCCATGGCCTTTCTTGTCTCATTTCAGCTGGTTTCAAGAGACCTGTGGTCTTATTTGGCCCCATAGCAGATATAGCACTGGAAAAGTTGGCAAATGAGTTACCGGACCTGTTCCAAACTGCTAGTAAGTCTGTTGATGATTTTTTTCTCTCGCAATTTTTATTTTGAAAAATACTAATATCTAAGAAAAATGAAAAAATAATGAATACCCACATACCCTTCACATGAAGTCGCTGTCACCAGTGAAAAAGTTTGCCTTATACCTCCCCTGCCATTTTTTACCCATGTAAATCTCAGCACAAGGACATTCTTCTATATAACCACACTATGTCACATAACAGATTTAACAAAGATATGGTAATACTTCTTAGTATATAGTCTGTTTATGTCTTTCTAGAATCCTCCTTTCTTCTACTTTATTTCCTGACTTGCTGTCTTGCAGACCAAACACCGGTCTCACCTGTCAGACTGCCACCTTCCTCGTGATTAGGTTTCAGTTAGAGAGGTAGTGTGTGTCCTTCTCATGGTCTCTCTTCAGGGCCTCCTGATGTCCTGTCATTGCTGATGCTAGGTTGGAGTCTTTGGTCCTGATTTCTAAGAATATTAATTAGCTCTTTGTTTTTTGCTTTCGCAGAAACAGAACCAAAAGATGCAGGATCTGAGAAATCCAGTGGGGTAGTGCGGTTAAATACTGTGCGGCAAATTATTGAACAGGTGAGGAAGTTCATCCAAAA
This sequence comes from Mellivora capensis, assembly GCA_004024625.1. Classification (NCBI taxonomy): domain Eukaryota; kingdom Metazoa; phylum Chordata; class Mammalia; order Carnivora; family Mustelidae; genus Mellivora; species Mellivora capensis. The sequence goes on from PISX010019946.1 coordinate 18,587, forward strand.
GCAGTGTTGTTGGAAAGAATTGTGTCACAGTTTGCCGCAGTCCTTTTTGGAATAGGATCTGTATTTTAATAATCATTAAATGTTAATGATAAAAAAGTGAATATAAACATAAGCTATTGGCAACCAGTCGATGTGGAAACCAGTCGATGTTCAGTGGCAGTGATGTATGGTTTTTTTCAAGAGTTCTCAACATTATACCAAATAACCTGTTTGTATTATGCCCACTTCTGAGAAAATGAATGGAGGAAAAGGTTTTCTGCTTTTTTAAACTGGCAAGTTTTACCTGATGTAGCCTTTACTTAAGACAAACTCTTTGCTGCCCTGTGACTTCACATACTCATTGATGCGACTTTGCCCCATCTCCAACAGGATAAGCATGCACTATTGGATGTGACTCCTAAAGCCGTGGACCTGTTGAATTACACTCAGTGGTTCCCGATTGTGATTTTTTTCAACCCAGACTCTAGACAAGGTGTCAAAACCATGAGACAGAGGTTGAATCCAACATCCAACAAAAGTTCTCGGAAGTTATATGATCAAGCCAACAAGCTTAAAAAAACTTGTGCACATCTTTTCACAGGTAAGTGAAATTTAAAATGTCTCTTTGCTCCACAGTGGGAAATAGAGAATTGAAGAATGGAAGAAATAAGAAAGTAATCTGAACAAAGAAGAGTAACTTGAAATCCTATTCATGACTCCTTGAAAAGAAACTAATCCTAAAATGATATTAGACTCATGGCATTTGTAGATTTAATTTTGATTGAAAATGATCATAGAGATCCATGACGTGCAAAAATTGGTCACTTTGATGGGTTCAAATTTTTGTGTGGAACTACAGGCCAGTGACTGAGCCTGACTAACACCATCTAGCACCCACATCTCTATCTAGATTCTATCATTGTTCTCTGTTTACCATGCATGTGTGCACTAACAGAGTGGTAGGAACTTGGTTTCATTATTTAAAAAGATCCCCAAAATAGAAGCTTGAACACTCTGTATTATTAAAGATTTATTACTCCCATTTTCAGGATAATAAATGATACTGTGATTATGTTTAAAAATAAAGAGTTCTCTATCTTATAGAAATGTATACTAAGTAAAATATTCATGGATGGACCTAATATGTGTTTATGGATGACCTAATGCCTAGTATTTGCAAGTACATAATCTTTGGTGAGGAGAGTGGGTGGGGATGTCGATAAGACTGGCCAAGAGTTGATAATTTTTGAAGGTGGGTAATGTAGACAAGTTCATGTTCTCTACTTTGTATATGTTTAAAATTTCACGTAATAGAATTTCTTAAGTTCCTGAAATGAAGACCCACTGCTAGCTAGTATTCCTTATAAAAGTAAAATAATCTAAGAATGTAGCATGTTTAGTAACTGAATATGTACAGTAGCTATATATGTGACTGGTTCTGTAAATGTGGTATAATTCAGGGTTTAAAAGGGTTAAATCAAGTTTTTGGTCATGCAGTTTTGTGGGAGCAGCATGAAGGGACTGTATGTATAGAACATCCTGAGGTTAATGATAGCTCTTTGAGTTGAGTGCTACCACCATCTACCTATCTGACACTGGGGAGGGAGGGAGTAGATGAATGTATGTCCACATTGGACTCTTGTTTTATTGTCACTGGCTTTTCTTGTTAAAGAGACGCACTACTTACCACTGGGATTAAATGGTGAAACTGACAGGTAATTTCTCCAAATGTACAGGAGAGAGTAGTCTATAATAAACTGGGTTTTTGCGAATATGGAGTCTTAAGAGTCAATTTCTCTTCTGTAAAATGGAGACAATAGTGATACCTACTTTGTAAAGTTTGGGTAAACGAGAAATGAGCTCATCCATGTAAGGTGTTTGGATAAGTGCTTGCCTGATGCATAGTAGTTATATAAGGTATATATCGTTCTGAATAGAAAATATATATTCCTTGTAGAGTTTAGTCTAAATATATTTTCTAAAATATTTGAGCCTATCAAAATTACATACACTTAAATGTTACCTTTAGTATTTTTTTGAAGACATCAACAGTAAATTTGTATATGTTTTTCTTATTTATAACATACATGCCTAGGTAACGATTTTTAAAATACAGTACTTTTGTATTTGTTCTAGATGTGTTTTCTTTGCTCCTAAAAACAGTTGTTAATACCTTTTGGGGCACCTGGGTGGCTCAGCTGATTAAGCGACTGCCTTTGGCTCAGGTCACGATCCTGGAGTCCTGGGATCAAGTCCCCCAGCAGGCTCCCAGCTCTGCAGGGAATCTGCTTCTCCTTCTGACCTCCCCTCTCATGGTCTCTCTCACTCTCTCTCTCAAATAAATAAAATCTTAAAAAAAACCAAACATATCTTTTAAAGGTAGCTTTTCTGAAAAATAGATATTCTGAAATAAAAGTAACTCATTTTTAGCTTTATAACATTCATCTGTAATGTAAACTCCCAACAGCTAGACCAGTAATGGTTTTAATTACATTCTACTAAAGGGATTTATTGTTCAAATATGTGTGTACTTTCTCTTGCATTTGCCAAAGTTTTAATTCAAATATGACAAATGAGTAAAATTATGTGAAGTAGCAGTTTTAATAAACATTGCTCTGGAAACTGATGCAAACCTTTTGTTTACATTTCTGAAGCTACTATCAACCTAAATTCAGCCAATGATAGCTGGTTTGGCAGCCTGAAGGACACAATTCAGCATCAGCAAGGAGAAGCAGTTTGGGTCTCTGAAGGAAAGGTATGTGGCATAGATACTCCGCTATGAGGTGAGAGTCCATGTTCTGAATCTTTTCTCAGGAGGGTAGTGAATGTAGAACATCATGCCATTTGAAGTGATTCCAGTGTATGTGCTAATCAAGTTTGAAATTTTATAAATTCTCCAAGACTTTTCAAAGAAAAGTAGAATGTGATGTATGTGACCCTACATTCACTTCCCTTTTACTTTTAACGTAGTAACTAGTGTTGTATTCCAAGCACACTAATCAGAGCTTACAAGATCTTATGCTGAGCTCCACAGCTTACTAAGGATACGGGAAAGTCAGCATGGAAGGGAGAGGTGAGAATGAGGGTCATGGAGAAGATATTTAAAAATTAATTTTAAAAAAGGAAAAGTTGGAATCATTTGCTTAGAAGACTGGAGGAGAATGTGTCCTAGGAATGTGGAATTCGAGTAGGTTGGTAAGAGAATGCTCAGAACCTTGTGTCGGCTTCTAAAACTGGCTAGCTTCTCATTCATGCAGGTAGTTTACCCACAGTTCTGCTGAAGGGAGGAAGCAAAGAAAGTATACCAATATCCTGTGGTTCTAAGGCTTTGGTGCTAGTATTCTGTAGTCCAGCTGAATTGAACTAGTTTGTGAGGTGTCAGGGGATGATTCTGTTGAGAAAGTGACTCAGTTACCAATTAGATTATTGAGTCCTTGTCTTGCCCTTTGGAAACTGCATGATTAGTCAAGCTGTCTAGTATCTTCTGAGTGCTTACAGCCTGCTGAGGTTCTGTGCTAACTCCCTTTATGAGAACAGGTTGAACAGGACATAGCTTCCTTCCTCAAGGATTTGAGAATCTTACGGAGGAATGGAGAGGTATGTAGCACCAGGCAGTGTACATTTATTATAAGAGACAAGCATTGGCAGAAAAAGCTGGAAAGGAGCCCAAATTCTTGAAGAGAAGCATAACAATTTGAGGAAGCATGGCTCAGCAGTGGGATATAGGATGGTGGTAAGGTTGATAGGGTGGAGGTTCCTAATTTGAATCCCTGCACAAAAAATTAACATAATGATCTCAAGCCAAGTGATTTAAGGAAAATAAAGATGATTTCCCTTTCTAGAACATGTCAAAGTTTCAGTCACTTGGCTGTGCCCTTGGGAATCTTCTTGAGTCCCCACTCCCAGGAGCCATGACAACCCCACTGACCCTCCGAAACAAATTCCTCTAGATGGAAGGGATGGACGATGACCCTGAAGACCGCATGTCCTACTTAACTGCCATGGGCGCAGACTATCTGAGTTGCGACAGCCGCCTCATCAGTGACTTTGAAGACACCGACGGCGAAGGAGGCGCCTACACTGACAATGAGCTGGATGAGCCAGCTGAGGAGCCACTGGTGTCTTCCATCACCCGCTCCTCGGAGCCGGTGCAGCATGAGGAGGTGAGGTGAGGCAGGCCACAGGCTGTGAGGCCATGAGCAGGAAAAGGAGGTTCTCCTGTTTCACTTGAATTCTTCTGGATAACTGTTTATTTAGGGTGCTGTGGAAGGTATTCCTAAGAGTTGGAACAGAGGACTTCTAGGGGGTTTCTGATTCCAAGTTGATGCCTGTACGATAGCATTTGTGGTCCATGGGAAAGCCAGACAGGAACTAAGTGCTGGGAGAGGTTGAGTGATGAGCACTCTACACACTGATGTTCTCGAGCATGATGGATACACTAAACAGCTTTATGTGCCAGCTGTCTAAATTACAAGTGGAACATTATTTTTAAACATAATTTTGTGGTATTTACTTGTAACCTTTGATTAGGTCTCTTTGTACTTTTAGGTATCCTTGCTTTTTCTTATCCATCCTACCTTTAACCTTTCTAATCTTGCCAAAACTCCTATTTCCCCATCAGTTTCCTTCTCTTTTGTACTTCAATTTTTTAATTGAGTTTATGATCACATACACATCTGATCATGTGTACTGTGCATCCACCAGTGAATAGACAGCTTCTGTGATCCTAGGGATCGTGTCAACAGGCACTAAATTAGGCCCAGTTATTAGCTCCACCTCAGAGAGCATTGGGATAATATAGATGACATTATTCATATATTTGAATAGTTCTTGTGGACTTCTGTTTAACAAGTCAGCTCATTTTGGTGAATGGTTTTATTCTTTATGAAATAAAAGTACCAAAAAAATAAGTTGAAGGGGGATAAAACCCACCAAGGCCAAAAATTTAGTATATACCAGTGGACAAGTTTTAAAGAATAAATTAACTTGCTAATGTCTTAAGGTATAAATGAGCTAATGCTTAAGAATATTAACAGCTTTAAGTGATAAAAGATATTAGACTTTAGGAGAACTTTGGGGGGGATTATTTTAAAGGAAGAGACTACTACAATGGATGATAGTTAAAAAAATATATATCTTAAGCATTTGCCAATGGGAATATGCTAGTACCTATCTGCCTTTTCAGTAAAGAAGCACTGGGTCAGTATCCCAACTTGTGCAAGTTATGAACCTCAACTTCGGAACATCTTGTAACTTGGCAGAACTCTAGCAAAGCAGATGAGCATTCTCTTCTCTTTGCTGGGATCTTGTTGTGAATGAACCTTTATGTCTTGTAGAGCATAAGGAAACCCAGCCCAGAGCCACGAGCTCAGATGAGGAGGGCTGCTAGCAGAGATCAACTTAGGGACAGTAGCCCACCCCCAGCATTCAAGCCAGAGCCGCCTAAGGTACGTGGCTGGGAAGCCCAAGATGGGGAGGAATAATAAGCAGATAGCCGGACAGCTTCCTGCATAGCCAGGAAGGGCACACAATGAGATGGTGTTTTGTTTTTGGCTCACTCTTTTTTTTTTTTTTTTTAAAGATTTTATTTATTTATTTATTTGACAGAGATCACAAGTAGGCAGAGGGGCAGGCAGAGAGAGAGGAGGAAGCAGGCTCCCCGCTGAGCAGAGAGCCTGATGTGGGGTTCGATCCCAGGACCCCAGGATCATGACCTGAGCTAAAGGCAGAAGCTTTAACTCACTGAGCCACCCAGGCACCCCTTGGTTCACTCTTGTTACTAAGATGTGTCTTTTGGTTTGTGGGGTGAACCCCGAAATTAGAGAAGAGTAAAAAGAAGGGCAGTTTTAGGAGAACATACGGTTTTAGAACTGTTGGTATTTTGTTTATTCACTTATTCATTCATTCATTATTTTTTTATTTCAAAAATTTCTTTGTATCAAGAATAAAAGTTGGACAAATACTGAATGTCCGGAAGCACTGATCTCAGAATCTGTTTTTCTTTTTCAGTTAAAGTTTTCTGCCCACAATCTGATTTAGATATAGATAAAGATATAGGTATAGATATAGATATAGAAAATCCCTGATGATGTATTTACTAAAGAAAACAATCACCACCACTGTTTATGATGCCTCTCATTATCAGGATAGCTCAATTTATTTTTAAATTAAATCATTACTCAGAATCAATAACAAAATGGTATATGTCATATGATTTTTTTTACCCCCTTTCTGAATCAAGTCTATATAAATATAGGCTTAATAACCCAATAAAATTTCTCCATTTAACTCAATACTTTAGATAGGAAGAAAGTAATCAGTGACTACGTAAGCTGTCAGAAACAGTGGGCTCATAAGATGTATCACTGAAAATGTACAAACAGGCCTAGGATTGAAGTATGAAGGAAAAGTGGCCATTAGCATAATATGCTGTCCTTCTTGCTCCAGTCTCATTCATGGCTGGACAAAGACCTTCCCTCTGGGGTAGGGCATGCACCCTTGGTATATGAACTCAGGATCCCACTCTTTAATCCTAAACCCCCTGATTTGTTCTGAGGTCTTCTTCAAGATACTAATCTTAATCTCCTCTAGTACAAAAGTAGGTCTGATCTGCCTCTACACTCCAGCCCCTCCCCAATACCCTCTGGTTTCCTAGTGCTCTTAATATTTTTTTGTAGGAAGCAGGGTAGGGCTCAGGATGCCCAGACAGTGGTTGTTTGTCCTGCAGTATTTGATTTCTTGTCAGAATGGTATTTGTTGACTACCTCTGGAAACTGATCAGGAAATGGGAGTGTGTATTAAATCACTAATACAGATTTGAACAGAAACTGAAAGCCCAAGGTAAAAATTTGTTCATTGTTCTCTACAGGCCAAAATCCAGAACAGAGAAGAATCCTTTGACTTCTCCAGAGCCCATGAATATAAGTCAAACCCCTCAGCCATTGCTGGTAATGAAGTTTCTGGGGCATCTACCAAAGGCTGTCCCCCTCCTGTTGCAGCAAAACCTGCCTTGGGAAGGTCTATATTGAAGCCCTCCACTCCTGTCCCTCCCCCAGAGAGTGAAGAGGTGGGAGTGGGCAGTGAGGAACAAGAAGGCACTCCCAAGTCTGTCCTGGGCAAAGTAAAAATATTTGAGAAGATGGATCACAAGGCAAGATTACAGAGAATGCAAGAGCTCCAAGAAGCACAGAATGCAAGGGTAATTATTTTTAAACCAGTAGATTACCTTAGTATTTCAACAGTAAAAATGTTAAGTTTCATTTCATATAATGATTTGCAGTCCTTTTTTTTCACTGGTACAGACATGAAAAGGATGTTCACATGCCTGATACCACAGGCACATGCTATGTTTATGTTATTTCCAGATTGCCAGCTATCACCATGTCCCTTTTTTTCCTCATTAAGAAAGCCTAACAGTATAGGTGAAAAAGATTCTTTTGATATCTTAGAACTTTCTATCAGGTTCGGGAGTGGGGAAGTATGACAAGAGAATCAGTGCCTCTCTGAAGTTAGTTCTCATGAAAACATTTGTTGTATTTGTTTGGTAACTGAATTTTAATTTGCTCCAGATTTGCCATAGAAACCAAGCAAACCTTGGATGCTAAAATGAAAGGCCCATAGATTGTACTTTTTGATACAGTTTGAATTTTTGTACCATATGCACGTCTAACCTTTCAAAAGTCAAAGTAGAATTTAAGTAAAGACTCATGGAACATATTCTGCCTAGTGAATATGGGAGGTGTTTTTTTTTTGTGTTTTTTTTTTTCATTTAAGTCTGTTACAGCAACAGCGCAGTGCTTCTGAGCATTTTTATTTTGTTTTGTTTGTTTTGGTGGTAAAATACATATAACATTTATCATCTTAACCATTTTTCCCCATTTTAACTATTTTTTAAATGTTCATGGCATTATGTATATTTACAATGTTCTGCCATCATCACCACCATCCATCTCCAGAACGTTTTCATCTCTCCTCACTGAAACTCTCCATTACCCCCTTCCTCTGTCCCTGGTAATCACTGTATTTTCTGTCTTCATGAATTTGACTACTTAGGAACCCCATTTAAGTGGAATCACATGGTATTTGTCTTTGTTGTAACATGTGGCAGAATTTCATTGCTTTTAAACATTTTTTTTTATTTGACATGTAATACTAGGCCATCACATACAAATAAAAACGAGAGAGTTGCTTTTATTTTTTTCTCCCCTGTTTAAAATGGGATTGGAAAAGGGAACCAACAAGAAACCAGTAAGCCACCCAGCAATCATTCATTCTTTCCTTTGTGTTCTTTTTTCCCACCCTTAATTACCACAGATTGAAATTGCTCAGAAACATCCTGATATCTATGCAGTTCCAATCAAAACACACAAACCAGACCCTGGCCTTTCCCAGCACACAAGGTAAGGGCTGCTCAGCAGTATTAAGTCTAGAAAGGGGGCTAATCTAAGATTTGGACTTCTAAGAAAGAATTTCTTCACCTACATCTCAGTGTAACAAGAAGACTTTTTTTCCCTGCCCAACTATTTCCCTTACTTATTCAGTCAAGAAAAAGTTTAAAGATTTATTTATTTTAGAGAGAGTGAGAGCACAAGCAGGAGGGCTAGAGCTGGAGAGGGAGACAGAATTTCATGCAAACTCCTCACTAAGTGTGCTCAATCCCAGGACCCTGAGCGGAAACCAAGAGTCGGACGCTTAACCAACTGTGCCACTCAGGCACCTCCTTACTCAATCAAATTTAATTATAAACATTACAGAGTCAAAATTTCGTAGTAATTTTGCTTGTGTGCTAAAACCAAGAAAGTGTAATCACTGACATTTCAAATTCGTCCCCTTTGACACACTGAAGCACAGATATGTTACTCTGTATGTAGATAGCACATGAGCAAAATTCTTGGGTTTAGACACTAATTGTTTAGTCGCTAATATATTCGGATTCTTAGTCAAGCTCCTTAATTCCTTTGCAACATGTAGCAAAGTCAGGCCACTTGTGCTGAACTGAGGTCTTAAGGGAAGGTGACAATCAGTTGACCAGTGTTGGTAAGATGCTTTATATTTAAAATGCTACATGAGCATTAGGAATTACGGCAGTGTTTTTATACTGGATTGTTTCCTGCTTCCGAGGATAGAAAAAAAAGTCACATTTTCTTGTGGCCAATCTGACTGGAAGCTAGAGTCTAGTTTTATGGCAATAGAAAACTAGAGGCAAATTTCTTAACAATTGAACCATGGCCAACCAGGTGGACCCTAGTTGACTGAAACTAGAAGAGAAATCACTCTGCTGGGTGAGCCTGTAGCCAAAGACACGGGGGTGGGGAAGACACCCTCGGTCCAATAGGGGAATTCTTAGGTCAGGGAGCACAGGGCTGACTTCCTCACTCACTGCCCCAGTCGGCACTGGCCTTAACCTGTTACCCCCATACGATGAACCTGAAGCAGGGCCAAAAGTGGCCCTGGTCTGTCAGCAAAGTGTGGCACGTGTCTCAGAGATTTGCGATCAGTCCGGGCACATGGCTGCATTTCCACAGGGCAGTCAGAAGCCCTGGATGAGCTGTGGAATGCATTTAACACTCTCACTTTGTTAGTTCCAGGCCACCTGAGCCCCAGAAAGGTCCTTCCAGACTCTATCAGGATCCCAGAGGAAGTTACGGCAGTGATGCCGAAGAGGAGGAATACCGCCAGCAGCTGTCAGAACACTCAAAGCGTGGCTACTATGGCCAGCATTCCCGGTACCGGGACACAGAATTATAGAAGGTTGCGAATCGACTCTTCGTCTCTCCACTGCCACGACCTCAGAGCAGCGGCCCCACTGAGCCATAGGATGGTTCTTTCTAGTATAACTACACTGTGGAGATGTGGGACCTCAACTTCCATTTCCTCAAGGGGAGCCCCGGGGGCAGCCAGTGCAGATTAAGTACTGAAGGCTCTGTTTGTGGAACTGGGTCTTGGGAGTTTATGGCTTTTTGCTCAGAATTAAGAAAAACACTACAGTCTGATACTGTTACCTTTCTCAGCGGACCAAAATCTGTATTAATTCTGTTTGCATATTTTTAACATGTATATTAAGAAGTGATAACTATTTTCCCTCATTAATATCTGCCTTCGAGGACTGTTTCAATGAGATGGAATGTGGAAAAGAAATTAAAATACTGTTGGACTCAAACTAAATTCAAAGAAGTATTTTATTATAATTCTAAGTGCCTTTGATGAGAAGTGTCTTAAATTTTCTTCCTTTGAAGCTTTTATGCAAAGCCATAATGGACTAAAAACATTTTGACTAAAGTTTTATATCAGCTTAATAGCTATGGTTTTCTCTGCACTGTGTCATCTTTTCAAGGCATTTGTCTTTGTAATATTTTCCGTAAAATCTGACTGTATATATAGTAGCTATACTTGGTAGTTCAGCTACCAGTGCTCAGTAGCTTGAAGACCAAGAAATTGGTATAGAAATTTTTTGTTTCTTTAAAACCATGTGCTCCACAAAAGCAGATACTTGGAAAAACTGTATTTCTAAAAATACGTGTATTGACAAGTTTTATAATTTAATAAAAAGGAGGATACTGCAATCAATAATTTGCTTTGTGGGAGATTTCTCCACTAGTTTCTACTTCTAAAAGCAACTTTTATTTCAATTAGTGATCATGAAATGAGAACACACTCATGGCTGAAGATGAAAATGGAGACCCATGTGGAAAAGAAAATGAAACTTACCCATCATCTCATCCTTCAGACAATTTTAGTGCATTTCCTTGGAGTACATATTTGTGGATGTCTGTATGTGTTATAATTAGGATGTCTGTATGTGCAAATACTGTACTTGCAGTTTTCCTTTTTTTTTTTTTTTAAGATTTTATTCATGAGAGAGAGAGGGTGAGCATGGGGCGGGGTTGGGGGCGCAGAGAGACAAGCAGACTCCCTGCTGAGCGTGGAGCACCATGTGGGCTGATCCCCACAACCCAGAGATCACGACCTGAGCCAAAATCAAAAGTCAGATGCTTAACCAACTGACCCACTGAAGCGCCTGTTTTCTAACTTTCCTATTTAATATTTATCATGAACGTTTCTCACAGATAGTTAAAACTCAGGTATGCATCATTGCTAGTAACTGCAGAATAGTACATCCTGTGACTTCATAACTAGACGATTCTGCTATCTTTGGTAGTTTGGATTGTTTCCAGTTTTTTGTCTCTTACATGAAATGTACCTCTGTGTGTAATCCATTTCTGTACATCAATGATCAGCATTTTAATCCTTTTCTGCAGGTAGTTGCTCAGAAGTAGAATTACTGAGCAAAAGCATAAGGAACATTTTAAGGCTCTTACTGTTTACTGCCAGATTGCTTCCTAGAAAAGTTGCATCAATTTATACTCCCACATTCACTCTTTAAAGGTTGAAATATGTTTAGAAGTTAAACAAGACAGCCTAGGAATTTAGGCTTATATGAATTAAAAGTACACTGAATTTAGGAAAGGAGAAGAGTCTTGGTTTCCATTAAGAGGCTTTTATAACATGAATTTCTACAAAGTGTTTAGCTTTAAGTTGTTATAAATTCAGCTTTTTCAAAACAGAGTTGTATTGGTAATATGTCCTTGATTGTGTCTTTATCAATCTTGGTGCTATAATTTATAAACCATTTAGTGCAGTACGATGAATTTCTGAGCAGTCCTGAAGACACTGACTCAAATCTGTGTATTTGGCAAATAAAAGACCCCTTTTATGGATGGAAAAAGATAAACTGGATATAAGATGAGTTAGTTTGCCTGTGTCCTTGAACTACCTGAATGAGCTTTTCTGCAAAGCCAGGGAAGGGAAAGGGGGCTTTTCATCAGGAGCTGGGCTGTCATCTGGCTCTAGCATTTGTTTTGTGGTACATTAAGTGGTGCAGACCAGTAGGACCTCTGTTCCCCATAAGGTCCCACAGTATGTCCGACGGACCACTAGTGCCTACCCCACCCATTTTTCATTAATGCTCTGTTCTGGAAAGGAATTAAGGCTGTCTGTGATATATGTGGATTGTAATTAAGGAAAAAACGGGCCCTAGACAAATGAGGAAAGAAGGGAGAAGAATGTCAGAATAGGAAAGACAAGGGCACAAATGAAGGTAGTGTTCACTATACACATTGTCTGGGCTCCTCTGCTTTCCAAAGGTCCGTGTAGGGCACAAGATGACTGCTACCTGATTTAACTCAAAATGTCCATAAGGACATGGGGGAATTGTTCTGGAATTCTCCCCCTACATCCACTCTTTATTCTGAGGGGTTTCGCACTGCGTCATGCACCCATGGCCACTTGTTTGCAAAGAGGACTTTGGAGGTCTGTTTCTTTCCTTTTCTTTTCCTAAAGATTTATTTTATTTAAGATTTAATGAATTTGCCAGAGACACAGCGAGAGAGGAAGCAAAAGCAGGGGGAGAGGGAGAGGTAGAAGCAGGCTTCCTGGTGAGCAGGGAGCCAGAGGCGGCTGGATCCTAGGACCCGGGGATCGCAACCTGAGCTACAGGCAGCCGCTTAATCAACCCAACCACCGAGGCGCCCCTAAAGATTTTAAGTAATTTCTACACCCAACTTAGAGCTTGAACTCACATACGCTCCACCCACTGAGCCAGCCAGGCCCCCGCCAGACGTGTTTCTTACGTGTTCTTTCATGGAAGCCAGTAGCATAATTCCACGGGCCCTTTGGTAAAGATTCTGGAGAAAGACCACCCTGGAGCCTGGTCTAATCCAGACATCAATTCTAAAGTAACCAGGGCCAATGCCTCCCAAATAGCAGTATGAGAGGCATAAAGCCCCAAGAAACATACATCCACCTTCCCGGAAACTCCGTTTTATTCAAAGACGCGGCGGGGGTGGGGGGGCGGCGTTTAAAACACAGGGCAGGTCATGCAGCACAACCAAACCTCACACGGACTTTCAGAGGAGAACAGGGCTCTTACCCGAACCACTGCCTCCTCAGCAGGTGCGCGGCCCCGGGCCTCACGCCTGGCCCGCGCCTCTGGCGGCCTCCGCGCGCTGGTCCTGCCTCACCAGAGGCGTGCTCCGTCTCTGCAAGTCAGAGCTTCCTAACCCCACCGGTCCCCGAACTTCCTGGTTCTGTCAACCACGTTTTTGCTTCAGGGACATTAGATAATGGAGCGGGGGGTGGGGGGGAAGGGGCGCTCGGGAGGTCTGATTTCGGGTGGCAGCGCCAGCACCGGGTCCTGGGTATAAACTGCGCAGGAAGTACAAGGTAACTCCTCCATGGGAGGCGGGAGCTTAATCCCACCAAGAAACGCTGCTGAACGGTGTAAAACACTTGCCTCATAGTTTAACCACTCAAGCGGCGGGAGACCCCGGCTACCAGTTTGCCTCGGATTTTTGAGGGCTGCTCTGTGCGCGTGCACGCGTATGTGTACGCATGCGCCTGTGCGTGTGCGCGCGCATGCGCCCGTGCGTGCCTGTGCACGTGCGCGCATTGCACGTCCTCGCTCCTCACCCTTAAACAAAGGTCTTAGTGCGAGAGACTGACTGCTGAGAAGCTGGAGCGCCCTGCGGTGCAAGGTGCCTGGGCCCAGAAAGCCCCACAGCATGTGTCAGGATGATGAATGGGCTATGGATCTACTGAAGCCTCCAAGATGAGAGATGTTTTCTGTGTAGTGTCTTAGCGACGGACTGGGAGAGACATTAGAAGAACCAGGGCGTTGTCCTTAGGCAGAATGGGGAGGGGAAAGCCTACGCACCTGTATCAGCCAGGGTTCTCCAGAGTAACAGAACCAACAGGATGGAACATCTGGGTGGATCAGTTGATTAAACATCTGCCTTCTGCTCAGGTCATCATCCCAGGGTCCTGGGATCAAGACCTCTGTCAGGCTCCCTGTACAGCAGAGAGCCTGCTTCTCACTCTTCCTCAGTCTGCTGCTCTATTTGTGCTCTCTCTCTGTCAAATAAATAAATAAAATCTAAACAAACAAAACAAAACCCCCCAAACCCCCAAAACGAATAGGATATGTGTCTGTGTATTTTTATTTATTTTAAGGAATTGGCTCATAGGATGAGTACCTCCAAAATCTGTAGAGTAGGCAGAAGTAGAGAGAGACCTCCTGCAGGGGCAGCCCTCAGGTTATAAGCTCATGTTCTAGAATCAAAACAGTTTTACATCAACCCCCAGTTTTGTCAGTTATTAGCATAGAAACTTGGGCAAGTTACTCAGCTGTTTAAGTCTGGTTCTTTTCATGTATAAAAGGGTAGGAAACGGCAACACTGTCATACTTTGTGTGTGTGCACACCATCCTATGTAAGGATGGTGTGCACAAAATGTTTGCAATAGTAGTTGGCACAAAATAAATGCTCAATAAAAGTAGCTAGTAGTGTTATCGCTGCCAGTGGTTTCACCATACCGATGAGTGGTGTCTTTGATTTTCTTACTCTTTCCCCAAATGATGACCTACTTTATTCTACTTAAGAACTATTTTTAATTTGTCCCTTTGTCCTTTTTCCCACAGCCACTACCCTAGTTCAAATGGTTGTAAACTTTCTAATCCTCTCTCCAGATAAACAGAATCATCTTTCTAAAATAGATCTGAGAATGTTTCCTGTTGCTTAAAAAAAGTGATGACTTCCCTTGTCTACCGCAAAGTTTAATTCTTTTATTTTTTATTGAGATATAATTGACATACAACATTGTGTAGGCTTAAGGTGTGCAACGTGTTGACTTGATACATTCATCTATTGCATTATTATTACCACCTCAGTGTTAGCTAACACCTCTATCATATTATACAAGTATAGTTTTTTGTTTGTGTATGTGTGGTGAGAACAAGCAAGACCTAGTCTCTTAGCAATAAAGTTCAGTTCTTTATCAAAGCATTCAAGGTTTTCTACTGTCTGTTTCTGTGGTAGACTGTATCATTGTTTCTAATTCTTCATGCCCTCTCTTCAGCCATGTCCTTTGCCATATGCCTTTACAGTTCCTTCCACTAAAGGGTTGGAATACATTTCCCCACCCCTGGGCTTTGGATTGACCATGTGTTTTTCTCTCTTGCACCTCTGCTATCTTATGAGAGGAAACTGCTCAGGCTAGCAGCTGTTCTCTGGGCAGGGTGAGAGAGATGTGGAGCAGAAACATTCTAGCTGAGTCCAGCGTATCTCGGCAGATGCATAAGAAATAATAAACAAGTGTTGTCTTAAACCACTGAGTTTTGGGGTGGTTTGTTATGCAATAATAGACCCCCAAATCCTTTTTCAGGTAACTTTCTCCTGCAAAATTCATGTATGTTCCAATTTCATAGGAGGACTTGTTCCCAACTGTGATACTGTGATGTATAAGAAATACATAGTTGGGGGCACCTGGGTGGCTCTGTTGTTAAGCCTCTGCCTTTGGCTCAGGTCATGATCCCAGGGTCCTGGGATCGAACCCCGCATCAGGCTGCCTCCTCAGCGGGAAGCCTGCTTCTCTCTCTCTCCCACTACCCAGCTTGTATTCCATCTCTCGCTGCCTCTCTCTGTCAAGTAAATAAATTAAAAAAAAAAAAAAGAAATACATAGTTGGTCGTTCAGATAACCAAAATATATTTCTCACTTTGGTCTTTGTCCACAGTTCCTGTTTCACAGCTCCCTAAACCCTTGGAACTTACTAAGGGTTAAGAGTGGTAAAGACATCTTTTATTCTATTAACAAGATGACTTTTGGTCCCCACCCATGGATGAGGGCTGGTTGCCTGGAGAACCAACCATGTGATTAGAGCTTTGGAAACATCAGTGACCACCCCTCAAATCTGAACCAGCCATTGAACAATGACTTAGTCAATCATGACCATGCATTGGAGCCTCCATAAAAACCCAAGGGGGCTGGGTTCAGAGAGTTTCCTGATTGGTGAGCACGTGGAGATGCAGGGAGAGTGGCACCCGGGGGGGGGGCATGAAAGTTCCTCAAAATTACCCCCTCCCTTGCCCTATGTATCTGGCTATTGATTTGTGCATCCTTTATCATATTCTTTAATAAACAGGTAACATAAGTTAAGTGTTTCCCTGAGTGCTGTGAGCTGTTCTAGCACATTAAAGGACCCTGAGGAGGGGATGGTTGGAACCTGTAGTCTGTAGATAGTAGATCAGAAGCGCAAGTAATAGCCTGGGGCTTGCAACTGGCATCTGAACTGAGTGGAGTGACTGAGTCATTAACCTGTGCAATCTGATGCTATCTCTGGGTCCACAGTGTCACAACTGAGTTAAATTCTGTGACACCAAAGTGGTAGTTGAGAATTGCTTGGTGTTGTGTATGGGGAACTTCCCGAAATCCGCATCCCACAGAATTGGGTCGGGGAACCATAAAAAAGTTGATGTCAGTTGACCAATACAGTTCTTGAATTCTCTGCTGTTCCTTCAGCTGAGAATACCCTTCGCTTTTCTTTATCTTTCAAAACCCTACTTTGCGGGGAGGACAAGATGGAATTAGGAGGAGGAACTAGGAGGAGGCGCCGTTTCAACCTGTACCCTGAAGTGAGCTGATTACCACCAAGGAACTCTGATCACCCATGAAATCAGCCTGAGATTAGAATTATACACTTCTGGATCTCTATGGGGGCAGAAGACACCAGTGGGCAGTCTTTTTGTTTGTCTGTTTTTGTTTGTATACTTCATAAATCTTACCTTGGGGCCCATTTGGGCTGAGACTTCTCTTTTATCTTTCTTTTTTTCCCCCCTGTCTCTCTCTCTCTTTTTTTTTTTTCTTTTTTATCTCTTTCTTTTTTTCTTTCATTTGGGTGGGGACTCTTGATTGCTCAGAAGCGTTCCAGGGTGCACCTTGACTGCACCACGGTTGATACATCCAGCTACGTCCGTTCAGACATCTCTCACCAAAATGACTAGGAGGAGGAATGCCCCACAGAAGAAAAATTCAGAGGATGGGCCTTCTGCAACAGAGCGAATGGCTACCGACACAGACAATATGTCGGAAAGGGAATTCAGGCAATAATTATCCAGGCAATAGCTAGGTTGGAGAAAGCCATGGATGACAAAACGGAATTGATTAGGGCAGAACTGAAAGCCACCAGGGATGATGTTCACAATGCTCTCAATGAGTTCCAATCTAATCTAAATTACCTAAAAGCTAGGGTAACTGAGACAGAAGATAAATTAGTGATCTGGAGGACAAACAGATAGAGAGAAAGGATCAACTTAGAAGCCATGAAAACAGAATTAGGGAAATAAATGATGCCATGAAACGTTCCAATGTCAGAATTATTGGAATCCCTGAAGGGGAGGAGAAAGAAAGAAGTCTAGAAGATACAGTGGAAAAAGTTCTCCATGAAAATTTTCCCAATCTCATGGATGGAACTAGCGTTCATGTACTAGAGGCAGAACGGTCTCCCCCCCAGATTGTAGATTCTCGAAAGTCCTCGAGACACCTGATAGTAAGAATGAGGAATTATAATTCTAGAGAAACTCTCTTGAAGGCAGCTAGGACAAAGAAGCTCCTTACGTACAGAGGAAAGCCCATCAGAATAATGTCAGACCTGTCCACAGCAACCTGGCAAGCCAGATAGGGCTGGCAAGATATATTCAGGGCACTAAATAAGAAGAACATGCAGCCAAGAATACTTTATCCAGCATTCAAAATGGATGGAGAGATAAAGAGTTTCCAAGACCAACAAGGCTTAAAAGACTATGTGACCACCAAGCCGACACTGCAGGAAATATTAAGGGGGGTTCTATAAAAGAGGAAAAATCCTAAGAATATCATTGAACAGAAATAGAGAGACAATGGGGCACCTGGGTGGCTCAGTGGGTTAAAGCCTCTGCTTTTGGCTCAGTTCATGATCCCAGAGTCCTGGGATCAAGCCCCGCATCAGGCTCTCTGCTCAGCAGGGAGCCTGCTTCCCCCTCTCTCTCTGCCTGTCTCTCTGCCTACTTGTGATCTGTGTCTGTCAAATAATAAATAAAATCTTTAAAAAAATATAGAGACAATCTACAAAAAGAAAGACTTCAAGGGTAACACGATGTCAATAAAAACGTATCTATCAATAATCACTCTCAATGTGAATGGCCTAAATGCACCCATAAAATGACACAGGGTTGCAGATTGGATAAAACGACAGGACCCAACCATATGTTGTCTACAAGAGACCCATTTCGAACCCAAGGATACACCCAGATTGAAAGTGAAGGGATGGAGAAGCATCGTTCATGCCAATGGGCCTCAAAAGAAGGCCGGGGTAGCAATTCTCATATCAGATAAATTAGATTTTAAACTAAAGACTGTAGTCAGAGATACAGAAGGACACTACATCATTCTTAAAGGGACTATCCACCAAGATGATCTAACAATT
>PISX010019947.1:0-37015 GCA_004024625.1 Mellivora capensis
CCACACAGTCACACTTGCCGGCAAGTACTCAATCCCACAGGGACACCACTGTAGAGCATCGTGATTAAGACCTTGGAATTCAAAATCTGAATGCTGGGTTCGATGTGGAACAAGCTGTTCGTGGAACAAGCTGTTCGGCCCCAGCAAGTTACCAATAAGGTCCTCATCTGTCACAGAATTCTTTTTTCTTTTTTTTTTTTTAAAGACTTTATTTATTTGACAGAGAGAGACACAGCAAGAGGGAACACAGCAGAGGGAGTGGGTGAGGGAGGGGCAGGCTTCCCACAGAGTAGTGAGCCTGATATGGGGCTCGATCCCAGGACCCTGGGATCATGACCCAATGCTTAACGACTGAGCCACCCAAGCGCCCCGTCACAGAATTCTTAAAAACACCCAGCTTTTAGAGTTGTCACTGGAACTCAATGAGTTAACATATGTAAAGCACATGGACAGACCCTAGCACAAGGTAAGCCTTCATAAGGGTGTGCTGAAGAGCTGGTACTTACCCTTTGACTCTTGGCCCCTACCCCCCACCCCAATCCGCTCTAGACCAACACTCTAACAAGAAACCGTAACAATGTCCTACTAGAAGGGCACCTGGGTGGCTCAGTCTTGATCCCAGAGTCCCGGGATCAAGCTCCTCGGACTCCCTGCTCAGCAGGGAGCCTGCTTCTCCCTCTCCCTTTGCTCCTCCCAATGGTTTGTGCTTCAGCTCTCTCTCTGGCAAGTAAATAAATAAAATCTTTTTAAAAAAGTCTTACCAGAAACGAAATTAACAAGACAACAGCTGTACAAAAATGCTTCCAAAGGGAGAACTCTTTCAATCTGGCCAGGATTTTACAAAGCCCACAACATCAATACCTATGGAGCCAGAGCATCAGTCAGAATAGACCATCCCCGGCAGAGCAGGGGCCACTTTTAGGCAACAGGCTTGAGCAGTGTCGTGCAGAAAGGACCACAGCGATCCCCATCAGGTGACCCACCTCAAATCATCCAGAGGCCCTAACTAATCAATGAGCTACTTGCAAGCAGGAATAGCTACCAAAAAAAAAAAAAAAAAAACCCGAAAAATTCCTTTCGTCACCATACCTCCCCACCTTCCTTTTTTAAAAACAGCCCCCAGCCCATTGCCCACTTCAAGCAGTCTCTCCGAGGAGCTGCTGGCTGCCTGGCGGTGTATTCCATAAACTTCTATCAACTTTGTTCTGCGTCAGTGAATCCTGTCACCTGCTAGGACACCGATTTCCACACGATCTGGCCGCCCTACCTCTGGGGGCCTGCATCCAACTGAGAGACACACCACACCTAATACCTGAATAAGCCCCATATTTTTGCAACTAGGTGTTTCCCCGCAATGATTATACCCACATAAGCATGCACAAAACATGAGCAACAAAACTGGAAATTTCCCTTTTGTTCTGAAAACTCACCTACTCAGGAAGACTGACCTTCCGCCTGGGTACTCCTGGGCCAAAATCTCCACGGGCTTTACTGCCTGCTTGAGGCTCCTCCCTTTTATAGGGTGTGGGGCCGATGATGCGTTTAACAGACGTGATTGGATAAAATCTTCTTGTTGACGGAATCCCTGACGGAATGTCCATCTTGCCCCAGCTTCAGCTCTCCAACACATGAGATAACATCCCTGGTTGGGGGGAGCAATTGGCCACAATCAAACACACTAAGATTTCTGCAGTGAGGTGTGACAACACTCACACTGAGGGAGAATACAAGATTAGCATTAGTCTCACATAAATTCTGGCCAAGTTTTGTCTTGGCTGAGTCTCACACAAATTTGCTAGTACTTTCTAATTTCCTAAGGTTGTTGGATTGCAAGTGTGGCAGAGAACCAGGCTAATGTTCTCTTGCCTGTGTCAGTCCCAGCCTGGTGAATCAGAGCAATCCCCAGGACCCCAGAGGAAAGGTTCCTAGTTCAGCAAAGAGCCCACAGGGATTGGAGCAAAGATCATTTCAATGGAAAGAGAGAAATCCGTGTTTATCTTTATGTTGAGAAAGTACATCATACCAGAGACACTTAATATAAGGACAGTGTGAAGGTGAAGTTACAGTGGTGTGAGGCTCCTGGTTTGAAAATCTGGCTGGTGGGGGACTGTCCCGCACTGAGTAGGAAGAAAGGCAACAGGAAGAGATTCTATGAAACTCAGCACTTCTGTTGCCTCTCTCATGAGGAGTGAGACTATTCCATAGAAGATGAGAGATATATCATCATTGGGCAAGCTCAACATTCTACCTACTTATCTTGTTTTTCATTTATCACTCCCCTGCCTCCATCATGGAATTTAATCGAATGGAAAGCTGGGATTTTCATCTGTTAGGTTGTCCGCAGCAGTCTACATGGAACCTGGCACTTGGTAGGTCTTCCTCAGTATGTGTCAAAGTGAAACAGATTTTCCAGCAAGACAAGGTGAAAAGACTCCCCAAAATGCTGTGGCAGCAGTGGGCGGGGGGAGGATCAGACTGGCTGAGAAGGAATTATGGAGTAGCTATCACAAGACAGTTTCAGGCAACTGAAAGATGGGCAGCAGACTATATCCCAAAATCACCACAGAAAAATTAAAAGTTAGAGGAAACTCAGATTCTAGAAACTAGCAAAGCCCAGGGGGCAATCAAGGCCTATGTTAGATTTGGCTGGATCCAAATTAAAGACTGCAGGGAAGGGAAGAGTTGAGAAAATCATTGTAATTGCTCACTTAAATCACCTGGCAGGCACCAGCTACCTCTGGTAGTACATATGCAAAAGGTAAAGAGAAAGGGATCCATATATCACTAACGAAAGCCAGCAAACCATGAGAAAAGAGAGCAAGAGGAGAAAGGAACAGAGAAAAACAACAAAACAACCATAAAACAAGTAACAGAATGGGAATAAGTACATACCAAGCAATAATTACCTTGAATGTAAATGGCCTAAATGTTCCAGTCAAAAGTAGGGTGACAGAATGGATTAAAAAGCAAGAGCCATGTCTATGCTCCCTATAAGAGCCTCTTCAGACCTAAAGACGTCTGCAGACTGGGGTGAAGAGATGAAAAAGCATTTGCCGTGCAAATGGAAGTGAAAATGAAACAAGGTTAGCAACACTTAGACAAAATAGATTTTAGAATTATTCATGCAATCGTATTAACTATAACAAATAATAACATCATATACTTTCTTACTGATTGTCTTTGTGACTCAGGAAAAGAGATATTTCTTCCCCTTGAAATTACTGTCTGTATTATACTCTGCATCCCACCCTTTCCCACATTCTCCATTCATTTATTTGTCCTCCTCTTTGTCTATCAGACTTAAAGGCATTCCTTTGCACTGTGTCTCTCTGACCTCCCTGTCCTCTAAATACGAACATGACATTTAGCCTTGACTGTTTCACATCTGACGGCAGAAGCAGCTGCAGCCATCAAGTAAATGGACTGGCTTCACCATCAACTTGTGCCTCTTCCCTCTAGTCAGCCTTCAGGCTAACTGACCAGTCAGTAAGTGCCCAATCTCAGCTAAAATCCCAAGTCTACTCCAAATGCCCTCCTAACTTCTCAATCCAATGTCTCCACTTGAATGTCTGAAATGCACCTTGAGCTCATATTCCAACACCCCCAATTTCAGATGGATAGTCTTGCCATCCAAACAACTTTGAAACCCAGATTCAACCTTTGGCCATAATACCCTACACGCAGTGCTGAGAAATCGTGACTGCCTCAAGTAAGTCTGCTCTGATGTATGGGTGTCTCTTTTGTGATCAGTCTTGTTGCTGGTGTTTTCTATCCCACACCAAGTCCCCATGCATCTTATACATGGTCTGCACGCAGTGGTCATCGCCGTGTAGGTGATTATTTCATGCACCAATGAAACGGATTTGTATCCTACTTCTATTGCTACTTCTGCATTTATTAACTAGAAATTCTAAAGAAGCATAAAGAAGGGATGCCTGGGTGGCTCAGTTGGTTGAGCGGCTGCCTTTGGCTCAGGTCATGATCCCAGTGTCCTGGGATCGAGTCCCACATCAGGCTCCTTGCTCAGCGGGGAGCCTGCTTCTCCCTCTGCCTCTGCCTGCCACTCTGTCTGCCTGTGCTCGCTCTCTCGTGCCCTCTCTGACAAATACCTGTGCTCGCTCTCTCGTGCCCTCTCTGACAAATAAATAAATAAAATCTTTAAAAAAAAAAAAGAAGCATAAAGAATTTTCCATAATCTATTCAGGTACCTCAAAATACAGTCTTGTACCAAAAAGGGAAGAAAGAGCTTGATAACATTTGCTCTATTTAGCAATTTCCAGAATAATTATTTGGATCATTAACATCATCCTCAAACAATAACCAAATGCTTTTTGTTTTGTTTTGTTTTGTTTTTAGAGAGAGAGAGTGAGAGGGGGGAGGACGGTGGAGGGGCAGAGGGAGAGAGAGAATTGGTTTTTTAAAAATTTATTTTAGACAGAAAGAGCATATGAGTGGGGGAAGGGAGAGAGGGAGAGAGAATCTTCAAGCTGACTCTGCACTGAGTGCGGAGCCTGATGCAGGGCTCAGTCCCAGGATCCTGAGATCATGATGCCAGCTGAAAGCAAGAGTTGGACATTCAACCCACTAAGCTACCCAGGTGCCCCCAAATGTTTATCTCAGGGATAAGATGACCCCTTTGCACATGTACTCAGGTTGTGATCATAGTAGCCACTACCACAGCAGAAAAAAGCATTTGTCAGTGGCTCTTCTTTTCAGATAAGTCTAAGATTTTAAAATGAATTGTATCTGTGTTTGTTAGGGCTGCTGTAAAAGAAATAGCATAGACTGAGTGGCTTATAAACAATAGAAATTTAATGTTTTAAAAGATTTTATTTAGTTATTTGTCAGAGAGAGAGCACAGGCAGACAGAGTGGCAGGCAGAGGCAGAGGGAGAAGCAAGCTCCCCACCGAGCAAGGAGCCCTATGCGGGACTCCATCCCAGGACGCTGGGATCATGACCCGAGCCCAAGGCAGCCGCTTAACCAACTGAGCCACCCAGGCGTCCCAAGAAATTTAATTTCTCACAGTTCTGGAGACTGTAAGTCAAAGATCAAGGTAATGGCAGATATGGTGTCTAGTGAGAGCCCACTTTCTGGTTCACAGATAGCTTCTTGCTGTGTCCTCACATGGTGGAAGGGTCAAGGAAACTTCCTAGTATCTCTTTTATAAGGGTACCAATTCTATTATTAAGGCAGAGCCCTCATGACCTAATCACCTCCCTAAGATCCCATCTCTTAATACCATCACCTTGAGCATTAGGTTTTCAACATATGAATTGAGGGGGACACAAACATTCAGACCATAGAAGTATCTCTGTTAGGAAATTCAGTTAAAAATATATGGAGGAGAGGAGAAACAGGTGGGATTGCTGGGGTTGGAATACTGAGATGTATCCATACAGGGAAGAATTTTTTTTGCATGGGAAATAGGCAAAATGCCACATCATCTGGTTCCTCCTCCTCCTCCTCTTCTCCTCCCCCCCTTTTTTAGGGGGGTAGGGGCAGAGGGAGAGAGAGAGAATCTTAAGCAGGCTCCACGCCCAGCACAGAACCCAATGCGGGGGTCAGTCTCACAACCCTGAAATCATGATCTGAGCAGAAATCAAGAGTTGAATGCTTAACTGACTGAACCACCCAGGCACCCGGAACATGAAACTCACAAAGTTGACTCTAAAGCTTCAGTCTATTTGAAGAGCAACAAGATGTTTATTAGTTCCAAGTTCTGAGTGAAGGTACTTTGTATCTAAATGACACTATAAAAATAACTTTATGATATCTTGTGTTACGCGTTCAAACAGCGAACGCAGGAGTAAGTTCCGCTTGTGGAGTCTTTTAAGCAAAACTACAAGGCTGTGTAAATTATACTCAGGGGCATATGGAATTAAAGGATTCTTTACACTCACAGCTCCTAGAAGAGGCGGCACCATACCTCATACAAGCGGCCAGATGGGAGGCCAGATGGAGCCAGGGAACTGGCTCAACCAAGCAGGTGGGGAGCCCAGAGAGAGAGAGAGAGAGTAAGGACCCCTAAACAAGTGTCATTATTGGGAGTCAAGGGGGAGTTCATTAATGCCCTGGAATATCACTAGATCACAGGGAAGGACAAGGAAAGGAAGTTGTATAGGGGACTGACCTTATTATCACACCGGGGTACCTGGTCACGTGGGTGGGGTGCTCACAGCCTGTATGTAGGATGTTGAGGCAGCCGAAAACGCGGTTTTAAAACATTTACAGTACAGTGTGCCTGCTCGCTCCATGAAGAAATTTAAAAGATAAAAGATGAAGAAAACGCAATTTGAGAAACCGCGGAAATTTCGGTGCATCCTCTTTGGGAGCATCCGATGCTGCCTCCGCACACGCTCTCCCAGCGCGCCCGTTCTAGAGAAATTCTTTTTTTTTTTTTTAAGAATTTTATTTATTTGATAGAGATTACAAGTAGTCAGAGAGGCAGGCAGAGAGAGAGGAGGAAGCAGGTTCCCTGCTGAGCAGAGAGCCCGATGTGGGGCTCGATCCCAGAACCCTGAGACCATGACCTGAGCCGAAGGCAGAGGCCTTAACCCACTGAACCACCCAGGCGCCCCCGCCCCCGTTCTAGAAAGAGCAGAGGAGGATTCCTCGTTGGGTAGGAGGCAGGACAAAACTACACTACCCACAAGGCCGTGCCGCACGAAGGGGCGTCGCTGGGCCCGCTGGCAGAGGCGGGACTTCCGGCGTCGCGGGTGGGCGTGCTTGTGACGTGACGGGGGTGCGTGCGGGCTGTGAGTTCCCCCCGGCTCCTCGGGTGGGCGGGGAGCGGCGGCGACCGGCTTCGCCCGCATCCCTTGGGACGTGGGGGAGGGCGGGCCGAGCCCGCAGGAGCCCCGCGGCCCGATGGCGCCGTCGGTGGACCCGGCGCAGGTGAGTGGGCGTGCGGGGAGGCGGTGCCCTGCGCCCCTGAGCCTCGCCGCTCTCCCGGCCGCCGTTTCTCGGCGCTCGCGGTGGGGCCTTCTCGGCTACAGAAGGCAGGTCGGGGTCCGGTGGGGGAGCGCCCATCTCTGGCAGCGGGTGGGATGCTGTGTGGAAGGGACAGGCGTGGCTCCTGCAGTCCCCCGCCCCGCTCCGCCCCGTGTGTCCCGACCCGTAGTGCCCCGCGCGGATTCTGGCCGCGCCCCTTCCCGATCCCTTGACCTTGAGCGAGGTCCTCTGCTGCGCTGGACTCGTGTGTTCTCAGGTGTGAAACGGAGGAGCATGGACAGTTCCTTGTCCTGGGTTGAGGGAACTAGAAAGAGTGCGTGGGTGTTGTGTGTCCCGGGAGCATCGCTCTGGGACGGACCTCCTCGGAGATGTCTCCTGAGCCTGTGTTGGTCTTGGCTCAGCCCAGTGGGAGTCTCATCTCTGCGCCTTCCTGGCCTCTACCCGCTAAAGCTAAGGGCTGGGGTGGAGGAGCCGCAGGAGTGGTTTTTTGGAATTGCTGTTGTGCTAGGGCAGAAAAGGCGGAAGGGCAGGCTGGGAGCCAGGAAGGCCAAGCAGTTTATCTTTCCGTTTACAACAAATGGAGCTGGCTTTCCCCTGACAGTAGCGAATCTGTTTTCTTGTTTAAGACACTCAGTTAGATTTGAAAGGTGAGTCCATTCAAATGGCCGGTGATGATAGTGTGCAGTAGCGTGTGCCATTGGACACAAACGCACAAGGGGATCCATGTGAGTCTCCAGCAGTCAGCCCTGTACCCTCTTCATAGCCTTGATCATGGTCAGCGCTTGTCTCACTCCCATCCACGGGGCACCCTCCCTCACTTTATTTCAGACCCACTCCAGTGTGCCATCCTGAAAGATGCCTTCCGTGTTGCCCCATGTAATGTGGACTACACTACAATCTTTTTAGTCCTTGCTCTGTTTTCTTGTCTTTAGATTCTTTAGGGCCCTCTGACATTGTCTTGCTGATTTTAGTTGCTTGTTTAGGATGTGTTTCCAGCCCTGGATCGTGAGCGCCTGTTGCTGCCCTATGCCAACACCTAGAACGGCCTGGGCTTGTAAAAGGTACTCAATAAATGGTTGAATGAGTGAATGGGTCTCCCCCTCAGGGGCTCCCATCATACTTATATCAAATGCACGCAGCCCCCTCTGTGGCCCTCTGTTCCATCTGGCCCTCAGGGCTCTGTTCCATCTGCCCCGAGACTTACCTCAGTGCTCTCCTTCGGATCTTCCCTTGCTCACTGCACCCAGCTGGGTGGTACTGAACTTGCCGAAGTCCTTCACATATTGCAGCCATTGCCCTTGCACTTCCCTTCGTCCCAGGCCCTGTCCCCACGTCCCTGCAGGGCTGTCTCTCTGTACTCCTGTGCATCTGTGTCACCACTTAGAATAACCTTTTTAAGGTGCCTGTTTTCTGATAATCCTGTCATCTTTACTGGATGTTCAGGTCCTTTCTCTGCTCCTTAAAAGTGAGACTGTGGGCAACTTTCTAGAGCTTCCTGAGCCTCCGGCTACAGGAGGTAACGGTGGCATTCACCTCGTGGGCTGTGGGAGGGTTAGTAAAAGTCACAAAATACATCGAACACATTCCAGGCCAGGCACTCCACTGTTTGCCATGTGAACATTTTCTCTTAACTTCTCAGAACTGCCTGGTGAAGTGGGAACGATTATTGTACCAATGTGGAAGTCCACCCCATGACCACAGCTGGCAAGTGTCTGATTCAGGAGTCTTTAAATAAAGTCCCTGGGAGTCTGGCTCCAGAATAGGGGATTTTTAGTCACTTTATCTCCGTGTGTGAAGCCCTCAGCTGGGGTGGGCACAAGGGGAGGACCAGGGAGACTGAGCTACTGTTGCCGCAGTTCTCGTTGTTGGGATTATCGTCGTGATCACTTTCCCTGTTCCTCTGATGTCCCAGATCACCTACTGTCTGCCCACATGTTCTTCATGGGAATGCTACTGTCTGTTATCTCCAGCAGCTTCCCAGAGGAGGTTTTCTCTCAGCCATGATTGCATTATGTCCAAAGGCTGCACAAAGTCCCCCTTGAGCCCAGCACAGAGCTCTGCCCTTAGGAGGCCTTAGTGAGTCAGGCCTGGGTCTCTCCCTATCGACCAGAGACTGACTTATAAGGTTCTGACCCCATCCAGCAGCACAAGGTCAACATCATTACCTCTGTTGGATTTTTCAGGTTTTGGTGACCTTCGAGGATGTGGCTGTGACCTTCACCCAGGAAGAGTGGGGACATCTGGACCTGGACCAGAGAGCCCTATACCAGGAGGTGATGCTGGAGACCTGTGGGCTTCTAGTCTCATTGGGTAAGGGCTCACCTCTCATCCCTGTGGGGCAACCCAGCCTTCTTGATTCCTGGCTGATTAAGAAGGTCACAGGAGGGGCGCCTGAGTGGCTCAGTGGGTTAAAGCCTCTGCCTTCAGCTCAGGTCATGATCCCAGGGTCCTGGGATCGAGCCCCGCATCAGGCTCTCTGCTCAGCAGGGAGCCTGCTTCCTTCTCTCTCTCTCTCTCTCTCTCTGTCTGCCTCTCTGCCTACTTGTGATCTATGTCTGTCAAATAAATAAATAAAATCTTTAAAAAAAAAAAAAGAAAAGAAAAGAAAAAGAAGGTCACAGGAGCCATCTTCCGTCTTCCCCAAAGACCCTGCAGTTTTCGGAGTCCTTGTCCTTCCACCTGGTCTCCCTGTATCAGGTCTCATCAGGGATCATTTGGATAGAAACAGCCTCCTTCTGAATGCAGACTCACCCCAAGACCCAGCACACTCAGGCTGCGGTCTGATGTCCATATTCTAGACTACGCAGCAGTCTGTTAGGTTAGGTGTCCAGGGCCCAGTTAGCACAGCTGTGAGTGATGGGTTGTTCTCAGGAGAGAGAGTAAGTCAGGAAGATCCCCATATTTGTCATCAGTGCCCCAGGGATCTTCCTGAACAACACAGTCTCTGTAAAAAGACCTGTGGTGTCTTCATGATCATCACATGTTCTCCTGAGGCCTAGGTCACAGCCCTCCACTGGGGCACGAGATGCTTTAGAAAGTGCACAGGAATGTCACAAAATGCCAGGGGTGGACACCTTGAGAAAGCCAGTCCTTTGACCGCCTCAGTCTAGAATGCTGATTGGTGTCAAGAGAAAGTCTCAGAACAGTGCTGAGTATTTCAGGTGCCCTAATTGTGGGTAATTTTTCCAGCAGAAGAAATAGCCTCTGGCTCACAGTCCGGAGCTCTCTGCATGAACTTGCTGGGCTCTAATGGCATTACTTTGATTCTGTTGTTGTTTTGATGGTAACCTGCCATTTGTGGAAAGTGAACTTGACTTTTTTCATTTGCCACAGCAAAACAAGAATTCCACTTTAGAACAAAACACTTAACAAAAATTAAATGGAGTCCATTCAAAGAGAAGCCGTCAGTGACAATACGCCCTGCGTGTGAGAATACAGAGCAGTCACTCTGAGTTCAGGTGGGAAGGTGGATGCCAGTTCTTAGATGAGTTGTGATGAGTCATACGTAGGAGATTAGGGGAACTTAGGAGTATTTAGCCAGGTGGTCATGACCCATCATGGGTGCTGCAAAGAAGGCATCTCAGGGAGTGACATTGGAACTGAGCGTTGAAGCTTGGAGGGGAGGCAGAGGAGGGGTTCCAAGTAGAGGAACCATATAAGAAAAGGCCCTGAGGTGAGAGTGAGCTCAACTCCTGTCAGAGCCAAAGGAACGTCTGGTTCACCTTTTCTCCTGCCCCTCCCTGAGCTCAGTGGCAGGCACATAGGACACATCGGTGACCGTTACTGAGACCAGCCCGAATGAGTCCCAGCCTGAGGGTCAGAATCTGCCAGTGGAGACTTCTGCGGGTCCTGATGCCTCAGCCTTTGAAATTCTGTGCAGAACCCACCTGTCTGTGTTGAGCCGTATCTGGCTGCATGAAACAAAAATAAGCTGGAAAGTGGCTTCCCTTGAAGGAAATTCCCCATCTCGCCTAATGGGCAGCCCCAGGGTGGGGCTGTGCCCTGGGTTGGAGGTTTGCAGCTACATAGTTCTGTCCTCCGTGATGTGAAGGTTCTCTCTGCTCCTCTCCCTGGACCAGGCATCTCCCTGTTCCTCAGGCTGGCTCCCTTGCAGGCCTGTGGGGTGCTGCAGCCAGGACTGGGGAAGCAGCCCCCTTGTTCAGCCACCTGTCATGCTGGAATAAAGGTTTTGTCTTCAGCTCAGGTTACCTGCCTGTCTCAGATTACCAGTCCCATCAGAGATGCTATTCACTGATTTCTTCCCCTGGCAGGTTTTAGTTCTCTTCGGGCGAGAGAATTCCCTAGCGAGAGAGCCCAGAAATACTGATGGCTAGGCCTCAGCCCAAGCACTTTTGTTTCTTTCTGTTTGGGGTTGGAACCAAGCATCCGTAAGTGTTTCTGAAGCACAGGGTGTTTGAGAACAGTGACTTAGGTTAATTACAGAATCCCTTCTGGAAGGAGGGGCTCCCCTTCCTGGGGTCCCATGGCTGTGTGTGAAATGGCTTTTGCCGATGAGATTCAAAGACATTGATGTTGTCTGGACAGACAGGACTACCTTCTGTGGCAGTTGAAGCCAAGAATGGGATTTGTGCGCTTGGTTTCCAGGTCACAGATCAGCATTTTCTTCACAGCTTCATCTAGGTCGTGGCCCTGCCATGAAGTCCCAGATGGGATGGAGATACTGCTTTCTTCTCATACACCATGTCCTGCTTCTTTCTCCATCAACAGGGCATCCAGTTCCCAAAGCAGAGTTTGCTCACCTGCTGGAGCATGGGCAGGAGCTGTGGACAGGAAAGGGAGGCCTCTCCCGTAGCACCTGCTCAGGTAGGAGCAGACAGGTGGTCGGGGGTGGGGGTGGTCAGGGAGCCCTCAGCAGGCAGGGAACCAGTGCCTCTGAACTTCGTGTGAAACTCCTTGTGACTTGGTCACATTCCTGGAGAACATGAATGAGATGGAGTCTGCTAGTCTCTCAGATTAGGAAATTGTGCTTTGAAGAAGAAAGTAACCCGTCCAAGACCACTCACTTGGTAGAGGTGGGACTGGAACAATGGCTTTCTGGCTGCAGAATGCTCTTAACCATCACGTGATGCCTTCCAGCAGAGCAGAAGCTTGTCCTTTATACCATTGGTCTCGGAGTGTCCCTCCATCCCTCTTCTTCAGTCTTAATTCTTTTCCTTTCATGGTGATCACCCTTCATTGTTGGCTTCACCAGGCATCTGGGGCCCTTTCTTCTTTTAACTGTTCAGCACTTCCCAAGAGTGACTCTGTCCATGCTTGTTCCTTCCATTCCGACCCAGTGCTCCCTTCCTCTTCCTCTCTCTGGCAATTCTAATTCTCCATTAGGACCTAGCTCATGGGACACTTCTCTGGGAAGATGACCTCTTTTTCTTCCCAGTCCTATCTGGTGGCGCTTCTGTGTATTCTCTTAACACTAAGAGATACCAATTCTTGAAGCAAATACCCCACAGACAGTATTCTCAAAATTGTCCTCCCTCCTCTTCTCTGGATTGTGAGGAGGGGTCTCCACTCCAGATCCTCGGTTCCCTGGTCCAGCATGTCCTCGGGTTTTTCCCTTTAATGGTGTCAAGGCTACAAGGACCGTAGACAGTCATTGGAAACCCAGGATCCAGAGGTGGGGAACACAGCAGTCCCAGGGCGCCGTTTCACCTTCACTTTCCCACTGAAGTGTTGAGTTTGTTTCTTCCGTATCGAATCACTAAAAGTCCCTGTCTGTGTGTTGACTTCTCTGCAGGTGACAGTGTGAAACTTCATACCAGGGACCCATGTACTCCTCAGCCGGTTTTGTCTGAGGGAGTCTTGCTCCAGGGAAGCCTGACTCAGGGATCTTCAAAGGACTCCAGGTTGGCGCACGCCAAGGATCGGGAAGGGCTTGTGGAAATGCAGAAAGGTCAGTTGAAGCCTGGGACAGATGCTCAAAAAGAGACCCATCTTGGGAGAATGAGCCTTGAAGATGACGGTTTGGGGACAGAGGATAATCTACACTCCAGGGTATTACAGGAAAGAGTGTCTCAGGGACATGTTCTCCGTGAATGTGACTCACAGGGACGAAGTAAAGGCCGTATGATTCATGCCGGGAATATTCTCTACAAATGCAAGCAGTGTGGGAAAGGTTTTAACCGGAAGTGGTACCTCGTTCGACATCAGCGGGTTCACACTGGAATGAAGCCCTATGAATGCAATGCATGTGGGAAAGCCTTTAGCCAGAGCTCAACCCTTATTCGCCACTACCTCATCCATACCGGGGAGAAACCATACAAGTGCGTGGAGTGCGGGAAGGCCTTCAAACGCAGGTCCTACCTCATGCAGCACCATCCAGTTCACACTGGGGAGAAGCCCTACGAGTGCAGCCGGTGTCGAAAGGCCTTCACCCACCGCTCTACTTTTATTCGGCATAACAGGACCCACACTGGAGAAAAACCCTTTGAGTGCAAAGAATGTGAGAAATCCTTCAGCAACAGAGCACACCTGATTCAGCACTACATCATCCACACGGGAGAAAAGCCCTATGATTGCGTGGAGTGTGGGAAGGCCTTCAGATGCAGCTCGGAACTCACGCAGCACCAGCGGATTCACACCGGGGAGAAGCCCTATGAGTGTGCCCAGTGTGGGAAAGCCTTTCACCGGAGCACATACCTCCTTCAGCACTCTGTCATCCACACGGGGGAGACGCCGTACAAGTGCCTCGAGTGTGGGAAAGCCTTCAAACGCAGGTCACACCTCCTGCAGCACCAGCGGGTTCATACTTGAGAGAAGCGCTCTTAGAAAGGCCTTTGCCCGCTGCTCCTCTTCTGTCCTTCATGAGGGGAGCACAGTGGAGGAAACAACAAAAACAAAAACCCTCTCAGTGTAAAGAATGTTGGAGAGGTTGTGTTTGGGTCTTCAGACACATGAGTAGTCATACTGGAAAGGAGGCCTGTGATGCAGCGAACGTGGGAAAGCCTCCAGCCACTGCTCTTCCCCCACTCATCATGGGGTTCACACCGGAGAGAATTTCGAGAAGGCAGGTCACCCGTGGGTCCACCTCTGTCAGCGTCAGAGAAAGCCTCAGGGAAACACATTCTGAATGCAACTACTGAGGAGTCTTTAGCCAGAAGAAGATACTTACTTGCCATCTGAGAATTTGTAACAAACGGGAAACACATACTTGTCATTACTGTAAGAAAACCTGTGACAGGTGAGCACTTAAGAGTCAGATGGAATGGGACACAGCGTAGGCCTTACTGTGAGAAGGATGTGGGAGACAGGCCGTGGGTACTGTGCACTTACAAAGACCTCCGACCACAGGTCTTCCCCTTGGTTGATGCTTAGAAAGCCATCTCAGCATTATTTTTTAAAAGAAGGAAAAGGGGATGGAAATCTAGACTATAAATGGAAAAAACAAAAGTCTTCACAAACTGTCAGATTTCCCTGCCAAACCTCTTAGAGTTTTTCATCAGTTTTATTATTTTGGTGGGGGAATGTTGGAGAGAAAGGGTCTCAGCCCTTCATTTTTATGTGTGTTCATGGCTCTTCTGTGTCAGGAAGCTTGGATCATGAGGACAACTCTAGAGACATTTGCTGGAAGCCTTGTTGCACACATCTCTACCCACAGGAGCCTCATTCTTTGTGAGAAATGTCAAGTCTGAGTCCTGAGGTACTTGAACTTAGAAGAAGTTAGAATTCTGAAAATAACATCACCTGCCACTTGGCTCTGATGACTGAGAGCAGGGTCCACATACAACAGCCGCATTAAAACACGCTCCCCTGGGACTGCTTAAGGCTTTGGTATTTATAAGTAAAACTCCTGTTTTCTATGGTTTTTAAATGCACAATGTTCTCTCTCCCTCCCTATTTCTTGATTCCATTCTGCTCTTCTGTTTTCTTCATTTTCCCCCGACAAATGGGGATGTGGACTTCTCAGTCGGGGCCTAATTCCTTTGTGTTGTTGGGGTTTCACAGGTTAATCCCGTGGAGAGGACTACGCGTTCCCCCAGGTCCTCTCCACAGCCTTCTGGGGGTCACATTATTGCTGAAATCAGTGAAATGAAACACTCAGCTGAGGCAAAGTCATGATATGCCCAGAAAAACAGTATTCTCGTCTGATCTTACAAATGTGAAGTTTGGTTTCAAATAAAGTGTCAGGGATTTGAAGAGGAGACTCTAGTTGTGTACATGCAGGGGTTGGGTTTGTGTGGGCTTCACAGTTCCACCGTGGACTTCCTGTTCCCTGGGTGCCAGCATTGGAAGTGGTCATTTGAAATTCATCCTGTGGACTGTCCTTCAACGCTAGTTTTCAAGGTACACAAGGTAATGTTAATGGGTTAAAAATGTACAGAAAAATATAAAGTGATCATTTCCTCACTTGGAGCTTTCCTCACATCATTTCAAAAGACTACATACACAGTTCTGGGGCGCCTGGGTGGCTCAGTGGGTTAAAGCCTCTGCCTTCAGCTCAGATCATGATCCCAGGGTCCTGGGATCAAGCCCCACATCGGGCTCTCTGCTCAGCGGGGAGCCTGTTTCCCTTCCTTTCTCTCTGCCTTCCTCTCTGCCTAGTTGTGATCTCTGTCAAATGAATAAATAAAATCTTTAAAAAAAAAAAGACTACACACACAGTTCACATGTTCATAATGGGCATGCGCCTTTTTTGTGGCACACATAGTATGACTGCCTTCTTGGTGAGTTCGTAAGAGTTTTTGTTTGGATAGTGTGCGTAGTTTTTTGTCCTTTGGAAAGGACATTTGACTCAAAGACCCCTGCCCTCTTCTGTCTTCTCTCTGGAGGATGGTGTGTGTTGTAGCTGTGGTTGTACTTGTGGCTGAGCCTTCAAGAGACTTGGAGAAACCCCTCTGAAAACATGGTTTTTATCAAAGGTTCTTTGCATGCCTGGAATGCTGACCCCAGTTTGTTCCAAAGCAGGAGTGATGCATTTTCCACTAGATGGACATCTGAGGATTTGTTCCCTCAACTCCAAGGTCTTCCCATATAGTCTTAACACGTTCAGTGCCAGGACCTACTATATACTTGCTGCTGGCTCGGCAGGGGTCTCCTGAGACCTCCATCCTTCCTCTACGTGACCAATTCTGTGTTCTGGGCACACTGAGGAGTGGGGTGCCTGGGTGACTGAGGTGGCAGTCCTGTCCTTGAGCATGGAGGGAGCTTGATGCCTAGGGTAGGTGAGCAGAGTACACGGGAATCTAAAAGGAGAAGGAAGTTGAGCACATGGCTTTGGATTCTTAATCACCTTGACAATTTTGTCTCCAAAATAGGATTCTTCTCCATTTGTGAGTGCACTCAGGATACTCAGCTTGAAGGGAGGGTGGCAGTGACTTAGGATAAGCAGCAGAGCGGATTCTTATAAATGGATAAGAAAGTTAAGGTGACATTTAGTGCTCCAAGAAATCATTTGTTGTATATCTTACGAGTGTCTTGGACTCTTAGATAGAGGAGTTGCACAAAACTGCTGCTTCCAGACGGCGCACGGGAGAAGAATGGGGCACAAACAAGTCAGCTGCAAGAGAAAAGGAGCAGGGGACGACAGCAGAGAAGACTTGCCCCGGCACAAGAACAACTCAGTCCCATTTTTATTAGGTATAGACAGTAATCAGAAGAGTTGAAGAAGGCTACACATTAATCATATGCCTTGTAGATAAACAAGAAGGAAGGCAAAATATGTCTGGTCAAGCAGTATTAAGTTTATAGTTGAGCTGCACATTCAAAGGGCTCATCGAATTAGCCACGGGTGCTCTCCGGGGAAGGGGAGATATGGGAGAATGAAGCAGGGGCGTTCCAGCCTGAGCGGCCCGGGCGTTCCCAGCTGCTCGGCTTCAAGGCCATCTGTTGTCCTCTCCCCCAGAGGCCTGTTGGCAGTGTATGTTTTTCTTAAGGCTGCATCTAAACATGATTGGTAACTAATTTCTCATGGGTTATATTTTAAGCAATACATTGTTCTGAGGGACAGTTAATAAAAGAATTTTGCCCTCATGGAACCTACTTTCTGGGTGAGGAAACAGCAATGAACCTGACTCCCATAGCACGTGAGAAGGGGATGGGTTCTGTGGAAAAGAGGAGAGCAGGACAGCAGTGAAGAAAAAGGGAGGGAGAAGTCCTGACATTAAGATGTTCGCATTAGGGCTGGTATGGATGATGCGTTCTGGCATGTATTTTAGAGGGTGAAAGAACAATCTATTTCTTCCTTTCTAATGTGTATATGTATATGTTTTTCCTGGCCGTACAGCACGAGGTAGTTTCTGTGGAGTAATGCTGAAGGCCAAGTGATCCCAATTATTTTTCTTTTGTCTCTGACCTTGGGTGAAATATTAACATCATATATATGGCATGTGTGGTAGAATATTTTCAACGTTTAAGGAAAACCCATTATACACTTAAAAAAAAAAGCCAAGAATGGGTGAATTAGCATCAAATGATATCTTTTGCATCATCTGAGTTGATTATGATACATAAACATTTTGCATGAAGTGGTAAAACGTACGGATTTTTGAATTTTTAAAAATTTCAGCTTAAAGTTTTCAGCTTAAAGCACAAGAATAGTACAAGATACTCGTGTATAAATTCTGCCCAGATTAAACAGTTGTTTGTTCTGTGTGTTTTATCAGTCTCTCCCCACACACGTACATGTGTGGGTTTCTGAGCAGTCTGAATTAATGGGGAGATACATTGCCTCCGTACAAGTGGATGCTTTGGTGCATGTTTCCTAAGGGCACATTTTATATGATCAGATTATTATAATCAGGATATTCAATATTGGTAAAATACTATCAAGTAATCCCCAGGGCATGTTCAGATGTTACCATTAGTCCTAATACTGCCCCGTGGTGTCTGCGGGTCCGTGACCAAACCCAGAACAGCGTGAGGCATTTGGTTGTCATTGTTCTCCACTCCTTAATGAAACAGTTAATCAGGCTTTGAGTTCCTTGGACATGACACATCATGTATTTTGTAGAATTTCCCTCTGTTTCTCTAATGTTTCCCAATAATATTTTTGCTTTTGCATTGTTTTACACTGAAATCACAGAAATGATACTGTATCTTTCATAGTACTTCATATCGGGAGGTACATGGTATCCGTATTTACCAATACGGATAGTAACTTCAGTCACTTCTGTAAGTTTGTGTTCTTGACTCAAGAATTACTATTTCCCTTTATTTTTTTGTAACATTTTAAGAGTTTATTTGAGCAAAAATTGATTCAAATCAGGCAGCATCTAATCTAGCTGATAGAAGGGAACTCCAAGGAGCTGTACAAAATGAAATACTTTTATAAGGGAGAAGGAAGTAGGAACAAAGAAGTGATCCTAGGCAAAAGGTGGGTTGGTTCATACAAGGTCACTTTCCTTTAGGAGATGGCTGGAGGCCCTCAGGCAAAGTACCTGACTAGTGCTGATCAGGAGATCCTGATGGTTTATGGTTCCATTTTTGGGAGGGCCAAACTGTAATTAAATTAAGTCTTGGTTTGGTGATATAGGGCTTAACATAAGGGACTCCTTGTCGGGCCTGTTGTTTTATTTCCCTTTATTTGTAGTATGTAGTTACTCAGAAGATGTTCTGAAACTGCGTGACTATACTGATCCAAGTCAGTGTTTCAGCCCATAGCTTCAGCCACCACTGATGATCCCCAAGTCCCATCAGTCTTCCCACATTTATTAGTTGGCATTCTACTTTGGAAGTAAGTTTCCCAATGGATTGTTAACTCATTTTTATTAATTTATATCAGTATGGAACAATGCATGCTTAAACATGTAAGTGGGCCATGCATTATGATACTTGACTCTTTCTAGGCTCCGCTCAGGGGAGCTCCTTCCACCTTACTTCTTTGTCCCCTTTTAACGTCACCATCCCACTGTGAACACAACTTTCTGGTAGAAGAGACTTATTTCCAACTTGACAGAACCCATGGTATTAACTTTACAGCACACAAATTTTAACAGCAGTCACAGGAATCTTAAGACAATTGAATTATATAAGCAGCCTCATGCCCAGAAAATACAGAAAATAACATGGCATCTGGTATTCCACGTAAAAAATAATCAGTAAACATCTGTCCTAGTTAAGGGGCACCTGGGTAGCTCAGTCGGTTGAGTGTCTGCCTTCTGCACAGGTCATGATCCTGGGGTCTTAGGACCAGCCCTGAGTCAGGCTCTCCCCTTAGCAGGGAGTCTGCCTCTCCCTCTCCTTCTGCCTGCTGCTCTGACTACTTCTGCTCTCTTTATGCCAAATAAATTAATTAACTGGGAATGATTGAATTAACAGTCTGAACTCATAATTTACGTAGTAACTACAATGCTAAAATGGAATGAGAAAAATCTCTAAATGCTATATGTGAAATGATAAAATAGAAAACATTTTGTTAGGTGAAAAAAAGTCAAAGTTCAGTATACTCTATCATATCCTGATTTTTTTTAACTTAGAAAAATGTAAAGAAATGCATATGCACACAAATATATTTGTGTATGTGTACATTTGTATTTACATATTCAGTCACCTTTAAAGACTGTTTAAGGGTGAGCCATGGGGCGCCTGGGCAGCTCAGTGGGTTAAGCCTCTCCCTTCGGCTCGGGTCATGATCTCAGGGTCCTGGGATCGAGCCCTGCATTGGGCTCCCTGCTCAGCAGGAAGGCTGCTTCTCCCTCTCCCACTCCCCCTGCTTGTGTTCCCTCTCTCATTGTGTCTCTCTCTGTCAAATAAAAAAAAAATAATAAAATTTTTAAAAAAGATTTTATTTATTTGACAGAGATTACAAGTAGGCAAGAGAGGCAGGCAGAGAGAGAGGAGGAAGCAGGCTCCCCGCTGAGCAGAGAGCCCGACGTGGGGCTCGATCCCAGGACCCTGGGATCGTGACCTGAGCCGAAGGCAGAGGCTTTAACTCACTGAGCCGCCCAGGCACCCCAATAAAAATTTTTTTAAAAGGAGTGTGACTGCTTTACAAAAGTCACTGACCAGGGTTTAAAGACAGGAACAGACACTAGTTATGAACTGACCAGATGTTATATGTTTGATTTAGGGACAACTATAAATATTTTTGGTAATAACATTATCAAACCATGTTAAAATGAAATGAAAATCCATAAAATTAAAGGCAAAAAAGTTATGTAAACTTGATTGTACAATAA
This sequence comes from Mellivora capensis, assembly GCA_004024625.1. Lineage (NCBI taxonomy): Eukaryota > Metazoa > Chordata > Mammalia > Carnivora > Mustelidae > Mellivora > Mellivora capensis. The sequence continues at coordinate 20,084 of PISX010019947.1, forward strand.
GTGTAGAGCTTCCCTACAAAGGAGTAACAATTCAAACAACACAGAAAAAAGAAGTTCTGACTGTATATTACTAGTGATATATAAAGGTAGAAATACCTGCAAGGGCCTTAAAATTTCGTGAATCATCATATTATTGTTAAATACTGAAACGAATTAAGTACATGTATTTGTGTAACTGGAATCAGGACTTTCACCAACAAAGAAAAGATACAGAAATATAAGGGTAATGTATTTATGGAAAAATGCTGTGACATCAGGGCACCTGGCACAGTTGGTTAATTCTCTCAGACTCTTGATTTTGGCTCAGGCCCTGATCTCAGGGTTGGGGGATGGAGCCCCAGTGTGGGCTGCTTCTTTTTTTTTTAATTATTATTTATTTATTTGACAGACAGAGATCACAAGGAGGCAGAGAGGCAGGCAGAGAGAGAGGAGGAAGCAGGCTCCCGGCTGAGCAGAGAGCCCGATGCGGGACTTGATCCCAGAACCCTAGGATCATGACCTCAGCTGAAGGCAGAGGCTTTAACCCATTGAGCCACCCAGGTGCCCCTTCTTTTTTTTTTTTTAAGATTTTATTTATTCATTTGACAGACACAGATCACAAGTAGGCAGAGAGGCAGGCAGAGAGAGAGGAGGAAGCAGGGTCCCTGCTGAGCAGAGAACCCGATGCGGGGCCTTGATCCCAGGACCCTGGGATCATGACCTGAGCCGAAGGCAGAGGCTTTAACCCACTGAGCCACCCAGGCCCCTCCCCTCATTATCTTTTTAATACCTGTAGAATCTCTAGTGATGTCACTTCTAACACACATTTATTTATTTATTCTAACATTTCCAACATTGGAAGTTTGTATATTCCCCTTTTTGTTATGATCAGTTTGGATAGAGGTTCATCAATGTATTGATCTTAAAGCTTCGGGTTTCACGAATTTTCTGTACAGTTCTTCATTGTCTATTGCATTCATTTTTGTTTTGATATTTATTATTTCCTTCTGCTTTCTCTGGATTTCAGTTCTCTTTTTCTGGTTTCTAAAGGTGAAAGCTGAGATCCTTGATTTGAGACCTCTCTCTTTTTTTAAGTAGCTTCCACACCCAATGTGGGGCTCGAACTCACCACCTTGAGATCAAGAGCCATATGCTTCACAGAATGAGCCAGCCAGGTGCCCAGAGACCTTTTTTTTTTTCTTCTGTAAGTGATAAATTTTCCTTGAAGTACTGCTTTAGAAGCCTCCCACAACGGCACCTGGGTGGCTCAGTGGGTTAAAGCTTCTACCTTCGGCTCAGGTCATGATCCCAGGGTCCTGGGATTGAGGCCCGCGTTGGGCTCTCTGCTCATCAGGGAGCCTGCTTCCCTTCCTCTCTCTCTGCCTGCCTCTCTGCCTACTTGTGATCTCTGTCCATCAAATAAATAAACAAAATCTTTAAAGGAAAAAAAAAAGAAGCCTCCCACAAATTTTCTTATGTTGAGGGTTTTTCCCCATTCTGTACAAAATACTTTTCTCCAAAGCAATTTTTTAAAGAAAAATTTTGGGGTGTGTGTGTGTGACAAGGACGGAGAGAGTCATTAAACTTAGAAGGGATCCTCTTAAAGAGCTCGTACAAAAGTGACATTGCAAATATGGTTAACTGCCATACCTCTTTGTCCACTATCAAACACGCTCCTGAGATCGTGAGCAAAGCCAGGAAGCCGACTCTCCACACCTGTGTCCGGTATTACTGGTGTTCTTGCCTAGTGCAGCGAAACAAGAAAATGGGTATGTACCATTTGGACAGGAACAAATGAGGAATTTATCACTAGCCACCTTAACATTTTCTCCCAAATTTCATCTTCGCTGAGTCCTACTACGGAGACCCAATTTACTATCATAATGCTTCCCCACGCCTCACTTTCTTTAGGCAGTCTGGTTCTTTTCTCCTTCCGTGAGACCTATTACCTTCCAAGACCCTGAGTAATTCAACAAGACCCATTCCTTGTCTGTTTCTCTTCACCAGAAGGCAATTTCCATAAGGAGATACTCCTTGTTTATGTTCTGTGCACTCATATACCATATAGTGGAAATGTGCCTGACCCACATAAGGGACGCCGTCAGGTATCTGCTGAAGCCCTGAACAACATAGCGGAGTTCCCGTCATTTGCAACGTCATATGTTGTTTCTAACTCTACACATCCATTAGAGTCTCTCCCTTCAATTTCAGTACCTCAGGGCTCCGAGGAAGGGAAAGAAATCATATTTTGGATATAAATACCGAACTTAGTGGATAAGATGGGCTCAGCTTCGTTCTTTCACTTAGGGGATTTCAGTGTCTTCTGTTCAATTCCATTAGGATTTTTGCTCTCCCCATGCTGTGTGCCATTCCTGTTGGATACTTCCATCAATCACTTTTAATAGTTCGGTGATGCGCACAATTCGTAAATACTTTCCAGAAGTTACCCTACATCCCCCGCAGACACTGTCCGTGCGATTACAGGTGAAATGATGATCGCTTTCAGAAACCAGATGAGGTCACGGCATCTCAAAACCTTCGCCTCAGGGTTCAAAAGCCCCATTTCCACACCCGCACAGGTACCATCACTGCAGCCCCTGGCCTCACAGCACACACCAATTGGGTGAGTAGCTATTTTTTTTCCCAGTTCTTCATTATAGTAAGGAATTTATCTCAGGAAATCCAGGAATACCCATTCTCTTAAAAGCATGAGGCTTTCTGAAATCGAAACATAAAAGACTGAGGGGCAGGGGAGACATCTGCTCTTGGAACCCAGCTGAGGAAACCAGAGGGTCTTGCCACCCTTGTCCACCTGGCTCAGGGCCACCCGGCTGCCCCCTCTCCCTCAGTTACAGCCCTTGTGAAACCGTCTCTCACTTGCCCGCAGCACACCGCACCTCACAGGTTCCCCTCGAGAGACTTCACATGCGGGCGCACGGTCAGCAGTACGGGGACAGGAGCCCCAGACGGCGAGTGTCTGAGCGCCGCTCGGGCGATGCCCAGGGGCTTCTGGGGACGCTGCTCTACGTGGTGCACCGGGGAGGCGGCGTGTCGTGCTAACTAAAGTCTACTATGTTCAGAAATTTGTCTCATTCGTAAACATTCATATCTCATTTACAGAAAATAATGTCTCTTTGTTTGCATGATATGGTAAGAAAAATGTGGCAAGGGCACCTGGGTGGCTCAGTTGGGTAACCAGCTGCCTTGGGCTCAGGTCACGATCCCAGGGTCCTGAGATAAAGCCCGGTGTCAAGCTCCTTGCTTAGTGGGGAGTCTGTATCTTCCTCTCCCCTGGCTGCTTCCCTTGCTTGTGCTGCCTCGCTTATGCTCTCTCCCTTTCAAATAAACAAATAAAATCTTAATACACACACATATATATAAAGGTGGCAAAAAGTTTGTGGGGGACAGACAAAAGGAATAATCAGGACTTTAATAGTCCTTTAGTACTGATTTTAAGCTTTTAATAGGGCTTTAATTTTGCTTTAACATTTCGCCACCATTATTTAGCTTAAAATTATTTCCTTTACTAAAGAATATTTTAGTAGACTACTTGGTATTTTACAAAACTGTATTTAGTGTATTTATAATTATAGAGACAATATTTCCTACATACAGAAAACTGGTTGATTTCTGATTATTTTTATAGCATATACATAAATGTTAAACTATGTTGTTAATTCTAACCTTTTATGTGGTCTGATAGTGCCTCTGAGATATGCAGGAATTTCAGCTCTCAATAATCTATTTCCATTTAAAATAAATATATCTCATAGCTATTTTCCCTGCCTTCTTGAAATGCCAGGAAATTGGTGAGTCAATAAGGGACCAGCAGAGTCCTCTTATGTGTGCTCAATTTGGGAATATTTCCATATTTCCCCATTCAGTACCAAACAGAGTACTAGAAACACTAGAATAGAATCTTGTTGAATTTCATTTTTTTAAAGATTTTATTTATTTATTTGACAGACAGAGATCACAAGTAGGCAGAGAGGCAGGCAGAGAGAGAGGAGGAAGCAGGCTCTCCACGGAGCAGAGAGCCCGATGCGGGGCTCGATCCCACGACCCTGGAATCATGACCTGAGCCGAAAGCAGAGGCTTTAATCCACTGAGCCACCCAGGCGCCCCTGAATTTCATTTTATATTAATATATTTTAGATCTTGGCTTCTTTTTCCATCAGCAATAAGGTTTTTTATCTGAGTGAAATCACTGACTTGCCACAAAGGCTCATACAAATGAGACTTGGTTTGGATACCTGCCCCCAAAGAGTTTTCTTAATGTGATTATTTCTTTCTTTTAAATAGTATGGTAACTTATTTATTAAGCTAGATTCCTTATTTTTAGAATTATGTAAAAATCTGACACATTTCATTAACTGATGAGCACACAAGCACCTGTATATTAGGCAGGTTTTACCTTCTTTAGTTTCCAAACGGCTCATTTATCTGGTCCCTCTGGATACAGATATCATCTGATTTTTCGAGTCCTGTCTAAAGGTAGAAAAACATTTAAATATAGTCAGAATAACATAATTTAACAATGAAACACTAGAATAAAAAGTACATTGTCTCAGGTGAAAAATATTGCCTTGAAGACATAACTTAGAAAATACTATTAAGAAAATGCTTTTGAAAACTGGCATAATGGAAAATTCCAAATATGTGTGAAAGATAATAGCATCAGGCTCATAGACTGAGTATCACTTTCAACACAGTCATTTCATTTCATCTACACTGCTACTCACATTATCCACACTGGATTACTTAACAAATAATTTCATATATATCATTATATTCTTGAGTAAATAATCAAGAACATACTTCAACACAATGATATGGGATCTAAAGATGGTTTCCATTCACAAGGAGGACCTGAGTACCTTCAAAATTATTGTACAATAACAAAAACTCAATAATTAACATTATTATTTAACCATTAAATAACAATAATAGCTCATGTTTTCCTTATTTCCTCAAAAAAACCCACTAATAATCATTTGAATCAGGATCTAATCAATATCCCCATTAATTTATGGGCTTTTTAAAAAAAGATTTTATTTGTCAGAGAGAGTGTGAGAGAGCACAAGCCCGGGGAGCTGAGACAGAGCAGGCAGAGGGAGAAGCAGGCTCTCTGCTGAGCAAGGAGCTCAGTGCGGAACTCCAATCCAGGACCCTGGGATCATGACCCGAGCCGAAGGCAGATGCTTAATGGACTGAGCCACCCAGGCGTCCCTAATTTGTGTTTTTCTATTAGGAGTCTGGCAAATAATAAGTGCTCCTTTTTTCCCCTCATTTTTTATAAAAAATAAATGGATCATTGATCTAGAATAATTTAATAAATTCTATTAATTTATTGCATTCCACTGACGTTGTTTCACACACTGTCCCAGACAGCCATGAAATGTGTGATTTTTGCTAATGGTTTACTCAAATTATAGTCATTTAGTCATTTATTGTGAAGGATACTTCAGAGGTAGTATAGTTGCTTCTTTTTTGTTAAGGTTGGATTCGTTTCATATTTAATACTTAAGTGCTGAAAATGATACAAATTCTTTTTCCTTCTTATTGAAAAGAAATAGGTAACTTTGTAAAAGTCAGAAAATGCCAGTGTCCCTGTGATCCCATCCTAGGTTTTTCTGCTGTCAGCTGGGTCCAGCATAAACAGTGAAGGATGCATTTCTGAACTCCAGGTATTGGAAAGTAGAAGACACGATTGCATGTATAATAATGAACAGCACAATCTAAAGGGTTTTATCTCACTCTGAACACAGCCGTTTCCTCTTGACCCGGGGCCAATATTAAGAGAAAGTCAACATATTTACAAACGAGACTTAATAACGCTCACAAGAATAGTTTGCCCACAAATAGGGAAACTACACATTGTTTTGTTTCAAAAGGTTATAAACGCGGTGCCTGAAAAATCCAGCAGGTAGTATAGTTGCTTCTTACTGCCTTCCACTAGATGTTTTTCACAGCTTTCTTACTTGATGGTTTAACAAGAGACTTCATTTTTCTCATGTGGACTAGGAATTGTCAAATTTTTAACAAGATGTCTTATACCCTTTTAGTGAGAAATTGCATTTAGAGATCACAGTCTGGAGAATGGAGGTGCTCAGGAGTTGGTCATAATAGCTAGACTTGTTCATACCTCTCTGTATATTTTACGTCAAATACAGATTGGTTAATGATGATTTTTTTTCAAGGAAATGAAAAAATATACATCTTAAAACAGTTTGGTTTTCTATTTCTTTTATTTTTTCCTAAAAGTCTTGGTTCTCAAGTATATTAATATTCTTATTCCATCAACTTAAAAAACTATGATTTTTCTAAAGAATATGATAGTAGATACCAGTTCACAATTTCTTGGCTGGTGTTTTGTCTGAATATATCCCAATAAAAATAAACAGACAGGGCGCCTGGGTGGCTCAGTGGGTTAAGCCTCTGGCTTCGGCTCAGGTCATGATCTCAGGGTCCTGGGATCCAGCCCCACATCCGGCTCTCTGCTCAGCAGGGAGCCTGCTTCCTCCTCTCTCTCTGCCTGCCTCTCTGCTTACTTGTGATCTCTGTCTGTCAAATAAATAAATAAAATCTTAAAAAAAACCAGACAAGGGCACCTGGGTGGCTCAGAGGGTTAAAGCCTCTGCCTTCGACTCAGGTCGTGATCCTAGGGTCCTGGGATAGAGTCCCGAATCGGGCTCTCTGCTCAGCGGGGAGCCTGCTTCCCCCTCTCTCTCTGCCTGCCTCTCTGCCTACTTGTGATCTCTGTCTGTCAAGTAAATAAAATATTAAAAATAAAAGAAAAATTAAAAAAAAAGAAAAAAATTATTTTTTTAAGTTTCTCAAAAGTTATTATTTATGTGGATTGGCCCCAAACTTCACACATAACACGGTTTGCGCACATACACACAATCATATGTCTTAAAATTCATTTTAACATTGAAAGTACTGGGTTATTCTATTATACATTTGTTTTATGTTGTTTGGTAAAGATGCAAAGTATTTCCAGTTTTTTTTAAAAAAAGATTTTATTTATTTATTTAACAGAGAGAGAGAGAGATCCACAAGTAGGCAGAGCAGCAGGCAGAGAGCCACTGAGCCACCCAGGTGCCCCAGAGTATTTCCAGTTTTATAATAGTCATAACATAATACAAGGTCAGTTCAGAGAAGTCTAGCCTCCAGCTCTCTCTGTCCATGAGGACATCATTTTTATGTTTTTGTTAATCCTCCCATAGTCCTCTTCAAACTATTTTTCTTTATATTCATAGTTATATTTATACTAGTATTCTTTGCATTCTTAGAAAAATAGGCCTTACTTCATCTGCTCGTCTGCATCTCACTTTTTTTCCACGTAAGAATATATCCTGGAGGTAACTCCATCCTTGCAGTGAGGAGTTCCTCCTTGTCTACAGCTGCAGAGAACCAGGGCCTGTTCTGCTCAATGTTTACATTATTTCCAAAGCAGAACATTAGTAAGTGACCCTCACACACATACTCTTAATGCTCATTTACAGTGAGAAACCTGTGTTGAGATTAACACTAGAACTTCTGGGCAGGATGATGATAACATGCTTTTGTTATTTTTAATTCTTCTGACTTCAATTAAGATCAAGTTCCACTAGATATTGGTGTGACGAGTTCTGTCAACTTGGAAACGGGGATTTTCTTCCTCTGCCAGGGTTTGGCATCATGGGTAATTCTTCACTCCTTTGTCTTTATAATTTCATTCTGCTTGCTGGATGCAAGATGAGACCCAGAAGCCTGATTCTAAATCAACTATTACTAGCTAGATCCTTACTTCTTTTCTCTTCAGGCAGTGGCAGCTTTGGAAAGAATTTGTGTCCTGGATGATACAGAATTAAACTTGTCTTTTTTCTTTTTTTAAAATACAGAATGGGCAGGGGGTTTTCCTCAGCACCACCTCCCTCCTCAGTGGCTTTCAGGCCAATGAGCTTTGCCCTCAATTTCTCTAGATGGATAGAACTCAAAGGTAAATCCTCAAAGTGCATTGGCTTCTGATCAAACACACACACACACACACACACACACACACACGCAAATGTGTAAGGACAAGCACATCAGTGTACACACACACACACCCCAACAAAGGATGCTATAGTTCTTTTTTTTTTTTTTTTTGGATGCTATAGTTCTTATTTAATTGCTTGCAAAGTGAATGTCAGCCAGGGCCAACTAGAGAAACCACACCAGAATTTGCACAGAGACAGTTTAATATAAAAGACCAATAGAGGATTGCTATAATGACAGATTGGTCAGTAAAAACAAAAAGGGCCCAAAACATACAAGAAGAGCAAGTATAGAAGCGACCACCCTTTGGGCTGAGACTGTGTGTCCAAGTAAGATACCCTCAACCCCACCAGAGAGCTTGTCCCTTATAAGGTCTTGTCCAGGGCACCTGGGTGGCTCAGTGGGTTAAGCCACTGTCTTTGGCTCAGGTCATGATCTCAGGGTCCTGGGATCGAGTCCCGCATCGGGCTCTCTGCTCAGCAGGGAGCCTGCTCCCCTCTCTACAGAGGGAGCCTGCCTCTCTGTGTACTGTGATCTCTCTCTGTCAAATAAATAAATAAAATCTTTTTAAAAAAAAATAAGGTCTTGTCCAAAAGGGCAGGCGGTGACTTATGGAATGACAGAGTTGCTTTGATGCCTCGCCAGCCGTACTTCTGGGAACTGTCCTCTGGAAGTCGGGAGTGTTTGGGAAAACTATTCTTGAGGGTCAGAGGTAAGCCACTGTAAAAGTTCTCGGGGATGGTGGTGTTGGGAAAGCTGCTGGTTACCATGCACGGCCGGACCTGCGAGCTGGAGACTCACGGAGATTTCTCTGCCATCCCGTGGTCCAGCTGTGCTCTCGCCGACAGGGTACAGATTTCATCCTGGGATATGCTGTGTGACGGCTCTATCTCTGGCCTGGAGTTCCTCATATCTGACAATCCCAAACTATTCAGAGTTCTTGATCCTTCTAATCCTCCAATCCTTTGTTACTCTAGTCCTGTTTCTTTCAGCTTTCCCTGTTCAACTTACGGTGCGATAGTGACTCACTGACCTGTCTGCTTCCTCTCTTCCCCTTAGTCCATATGCAGTACAGGCACCAGACTGAGCCTTTCAATACACAGGTTGGCTCATCACCCTTCTCTATTCCAATAGTGTGTACACACTGGCTCACCATTTCACTTAGAGAAATTCCAGATTCTTTACAAAGGTCTACAGTGCCCGGAGACTTAGCCAACTGCCAACTTCACCAACTTCTCTATTTCTTTAGTCATTCTCCTTGTATAAATTTTTAAAAAAGATTTTATTTATTTATTTGACAGGCAGAGATCACAAATAGGCAGAGAGGCAGGCAGAGAGAGAGGAGGAAGCAGGCTCCCCGCTGAGCAGAGAGCCCAACGCGGGGCTCGATCCCAGGACCCTGGGATCACGACCCAAGCCGAAGGCAGAGGCTTTAACCCACTGAGCCATCCAGGCATCCCCTCCTTGTATAAATTTGTTAATTAACATCAATAGCTTTACATAATTTGTTCAATTCACAAATGCTTTTCAGATGTAATCTTAAATCCCATACAGACCTTCTCCCAGCAATTACAGGTGAAGAGGTAATCACTGCCTAGCAAGAAGTGAGATCATGGAATCCCCGACCTTCTTCTCAGGCTTCAGAGTCCCCATCTCCACAGATGTGTACAGATGTCGCCACTGCAGCTACCGTGCCGGCAGCAAATGCAATCTGTTTGGTAGGTGGCTCTTTTAAAAAACGGGTCAGAAACTCCGAGGAAATAGAATGTATTCCATAAAACCTAGTAAAAAATTCATGGGATTCAAACAAGTGGTCTTATGATTAAAAGCATCAGGGAGTTTTCTGAGGGATCCAGACACACTGTTGTGCTCCTCTGCCTGCTTCAGGGCTCCCAAGCACGTCCTTCCTTCTTCCCTATTACCCTGACACCTTCTTCTCTTGCCTCTGAATAAACAGACATGCAGAACCCTCATGACATTCAGGGCAAAGGCTTACCTCTAAGCAGAAGTAAAGAACAGTTAGATGATGATTATTAGTTCTCATCTGGGAATGGACACTTGGTTACTGGGTGGCAGCTGTAGATTTATGCCGTAGGATTTTGTTTTTAATCACTGAGAGCCCGTGTTTAAAGGAGTCTGTAATTACATTTCTCTACAATACCTATGATTGGTGGAAGAGTATAAATCTCCAAATCCTAGAGATATGCTCTTTTAAGAGAAAAGTGACTAAAAATTCCACATTTAAGAGAGCAGAGATCATCAGGGACTTCATTATTCTCAGATTCTCAATTTTACCCTGACCTAGGACCAGATTTCAAAATCAATGTGAAATTATAATTATCTATTAAATCTTCTCTTTCTACCCCAACAGAACTTCATTGTCCCTTCTGATCAAGATGAAATGCTAGAGTGTTCACCCTCATACACCTGTAGCATTGATAGGTTGGTTTGTTCCGACATATAAAGTTCTACCCAAGTACATAATGATGTACTTTCAATATTTTTTCTCTGAAAGCAAAGTGCACATAATTTAGCACCTAACCATGCCTCCATGGTCACCATTCTGTTTGATTAAGGGAATAAAATGAGTCTCTTATTTTTGTCCTTGAATGACTACACTTTGAGCACAGGAGTGACTAGTGATCACAGCTGTTAATAAGTCAGAGACTCCTCAAAGTTGTCTCTGATTTATAGTAATTGTAGAAATTCTCCACATAAAATGACATCTTTGTTGGAGAATTAAATTCATTTCATGTTTTCTTTTCAAATTTTTTTCTCAAACTTTCCCTTGGTTTAAAATTCTTCTTTGATAAAGTTCATATGTGTATTCTTTTTCTTAAAATTATCTTTCAGTTTTAATTGCTGTTATAAAAATCACTATTGTATCTAAACATTTTGAACAAATCCACCTGTCTATAGTTAATGTGAAAGTGTATGTCTATATACCCCACAACTCCCTCCTTCAATGACCCAAGTGCACATCCTTGGAGAAACATTTTGAATTATTTAGAACTACTTAGTAAGATCTCGTTTAGATAACCTCTCTTTGATCCTTTTGTTTGCTTTTTAATTTTTTTGGAGGGGGAAGTGAGAGGGAGGGTCAGTGAGGGAGGGAGAGAGATTTTTTTTTTTTAAGATTTTATTTATTTATTTGACAGATAGAGATCACAAGTAGGCAGAGAGGCAGGCAGAGAGAGGAGGAAGCAGGCTCCCTGCTGAGCAGAGAGCCCAATGCGGGGCTCAATCCCAGGACCCTGGGGTCATGACCTGAGCGGAAGACAGAGGCTTTAACCCACTGAGCCACCCAGGCGCCCCGAGGGAGAGAGATCTTAAGCAGGCTTCACGAGTGGGGCTTGATCTCACGACCCTGAGATCATGACCTGAGCCAAAATCAAGAGTTGGATGCTTAACTAACTGAGCCACCCAGGAGCCCCTTTTGTTTGCTTTTAAGGACAGATTCTGAATGTCTTTTATGTGGGGAAATAATGTGGTTAATGAAAAGTCCTATAGGAAACATAAAGATAGTAATACATACATTTTGGATTTCCTCCAGATCTTTAATTCCAGTTAAGACCAATTTCCACTTAAAAATAAAAAGGATCAATTTCCACTTGATAATTGATGTGATGGGCTCTTTCAACTTGGAAATAGGGATTATATTCCTCATTCAGACGGGAGTGGGGATCCTGGGAAATTCCTTCCTCTTTGGTCTTTGCAACTTCCCTTTGTTCACTGGACACAAGTTGAAATCCAAAGACCTAATTCTCAATCAACTGGTCTTAGCCAACTCCTTGGTGCTTTTTTCCAAAGGGATCCCTCAGACCATGGCAGCTTTTGGGTGGAAATACTTCCTGGATGACACTGGCTGTAAAGTTGTCTTTTATGTATACAGAGTGGGCAGAGGAGTTTCCCTCAGCATCACCCGCCTGTTGAGTGGCTACCAGGCTTTTAAGATCAATTCTAGTATCTGCAGGGTGATGGAGCTCAGAGTATCTCCGAAACGCATTGGCTTCTGCTGCTTCATCTGCTGGATCTTGCATCTCCTGTTAAATATCTATGTTCCATTAAGAATGACTGGGCCAGGGACGCCTGGGTGGCTCAGTTGGTTAAGCGGCTGCCTTCGGCTCAGGTCATGATCCCAGGGTCCTGGGATCGAGTCCCACATCAGGCTCCTTGCTCGGCAGGGAGCCTGCTTCTCCCTCTGCCTCTGCCTGCCACTCTGTCTGCCTGTGCTCACTCTCTCTCTCTCTCTGACAAATAAATAAATTTAAAAAAAAATGACTGGGCCACTGAACAGCAAAAACCTTAGTTTGAGAAAAACATATGTCTACTGTTCTGGACTACCACGAGATAAATTTATAGGCTCACTAAATGCTACCGTGTTTTCTTTCTTTGACTTTGTGTGTTTGAGCCTCATGGTCTGGGCCAGTGGCTCCATGGTCCTTGTCCTGCTCAGGCACAAGCAGCAAGTCCAACGTATTCATAGCCACAGCCGTTGCCCCAGACCTTCCCATGAGGACCGAGCCACGCGTATCATTCTGATCCTGGTGAGCTCCTTTGTCTGCTGTTACTCTCTGTCTTCCATTTTGTCTCTTTGCATAGTACTTATTTTGAGTCCAGACCAGTGGCTAGTAAACACTGCTGTGTTTGTAACATCATGTTTTCCGACATTCAGCCCATTTGTGCTCATCAGCAGTGATATGCGTGTCTCTCAGTTCTGCTTTGCCTGCTGGACAAGGAAAAGTTTTCCTTAATCTGGTAAAACAGTTGTCTATCTTTTGATCTGTGCAGATAAATCTACTTTTCATTTCACCCTTTGTTAATATATAGGTGACTATTTGGTGCTAGTTACAATTCCAGGAATCTGTGCTATCCAATGATTAGCACCGCACCCTGACACAGCTATAGTGAAGCCAAAATAGATTTATACAATGTGCAATGATTACTTAATATACCCGTGCTATATTCCTCAACTAGTTCAAGGTCCTTTAGGAGGATATAATGTATGAAAACTACCAGGTTTGCCAACATAAGTAAAATGTCCCCTACAGCTAGCATCAAACAGGGCCTTTTAATAGTTTTAATATGTATATTTTTTCCTAAACATAGGTGGATAAGGCTAGATCTATTAGGGAAAATACCTAGATGGCCCACGTGGGAACGCAGGTGCAACCTTAATTAACAATGAAACTACGGTATTCGTGGCAGGATACTGTCAATCAGACAAAAATTCCAAGCTTTGTCCTAACAATGGCAAAGATCAGTGAAGGGGCATCACCTTCGCTTTTTAGATGTCATTTAGTACATACGTAATTAAATGTGTTTTACTTTAATAAACTTCCATCTGATTCCTAATTGTGATTAAAATATTTTGGTTAAATGGTTCTCAAACCCAGAGTTTCCAATCTTTAATTACTGGCTTTTATTTTAAACAAAAGGTAAACTTTCAAGAATGTAGGAAGGATTTTCACTCTATATCTTCCATTTACTATTAGATATAAGAGTTTTTTCCCCAGTGATTTCTTTTCCTCTATTTAATTCAGCCTGTTCCTGTTGTCTTTAAAGATTTTAATTTAATCTTTTAACTTTCCTGAAGAGTCCAGGCAATTTCACAACTATTTCATAGTTAATTTTGATAAGTCCTAGGACTGAATGCTATGTCTTTGAGAATGTACAACCTTTTATTAGTTATTCACACATAGAAAATGATGACATTTATAAGCCTCTTTAAGTCCAATCAATATTTATGAAAAATTCATGCACTGTGCAACACTTTTTGAGCTTAAGTTTACACCGTAGTCTTCTGATGAGGCCTTATCTTTTCCACAACATCCTCTCACAGAGGCTCCACTATCAGGTCAGGGTGTGGTTCTCTAAACCACCCTGATTTAAATGCTTTCTAATTACCTAGAGTCACCAACTAACTTCTGACCTCTGTAGTCCTAAAGTAATTCCTAGACCAATTAATTCTTGAGTAGTTGATTAGAACACACTGTATATAAAACTGAGCCTTAGCCCAATGACACCTAATTCATAGTTAATGAATGAAGTCACAAAAGATAGAGCAATTTCCTAATCTATGATGCCCCCACCTCTGTCCCAGGCAGACACACCTCACTGTGAGCTTCCTTCCCGACCTGCATGTCTGTCCCTTGACCTTACTGGCCTGCAGTTTCTATAGCAGATTTTGTATTTTCTAAGAGTGGGTCTGAAATTATTTTGTTTCTATGGTTTTACTAACAAGTTATTCATACAACTCAGCTATAAGCTAAGTATCCTCATGTCCATCTGAAGACGACAGAACAAATTTACAACCTACAAACTCCTGCCATCATTCCATGGTACAACTGGACTCAAACTTATTTGTCCAAATTCTAGACCGTGTTCTTAATGGAAATAGTTTGCATCCAAATAACTGTGATCGTGCTGTTTTTGAAGTGAAGTGAATCATTTTGGGAAAGTTTTTTCCTTTTGCATTTTATGGGTTGATCTGTATTTCACCTGATTTTCAGCTAAGCAATCACTCTCTGGGTCTGTGAGGAATTCATAATGATACTGATTGATTTTGTGTTTATGTTTCATGCCCTGCCTCTCATGAGAGGACTCTAGAAAGAAACCTGCTAGTTAAACCTAATATTCAACATTCTTTTTCTTCATTTTCCATCTCCATTTTTTCCCTCTTTTCTGCTCTCTGGGCAGGTTATGTGTAATTCATATCCATTAAATTATTTCATTTTATTGTTTTTTGGTGCTATCACTTAAGGACCACACTTACGTTTATACCATTTTTCTTTACACTCTTATTGTGAAATATAACATTAGTACAGGGAATTAATATATATTTAGAATTTAACAAATGTTCCTAAAATATATGCCTCTGTATCTGCCACTGAGGAAAATACGAAGAATGCTAGTAGTGCCCTGCCATGTCAAGTGTTCCTCCCAGACATGGTCTGCACCTCTTCCAAGAGTAATTCAACATCCGGATTTTTAAGTCAGCATCTGTTGGATTTTCTTTTTCTTTTTCTTTTTTTTTTTAATATTTTTTGTTGTTGTTGTTTGACAGAGAGAGATCACAAGTAGCAGAGAGGCAGGCAGAGAGAGAGGGGGAAGCAGGTCCTCGCTGAGCAGAAAGCCCGATGCGGGGCTCAATCCCAGGACACTGGGACCATGACCTGAGCTGAAGGCAGAGGCCCAACCCACTGAGCCACCCAGGCGCTCTTCTGTTGGATTTTCTTGATAATTTTCCTTAACTGTGCATAAATCCTAAAACTATAGTTTGACTCTGTATGTCACCGACATTTATATGAAAGGAGTCATATGCTATGTATTTGTTTGCTCTTACTTCTTTTGGCCACTGAGTGTCACTACGACTCACCCATGCTGCTCATTGTGTATCATTCATTTTCAGTGCTTCTGAGAGCACCATTTCATAATCTGTCTCCATTCTACACTGATGGACCTTTGTATGGCCTTCAGGTGTCGGCAATAACAACAACACAGCTGTAAAAGCTTTTGTTCAGGTGTTCATGTGTTCGGATGTACATCAGAACGTGTTTCTTTGGAGCAGCAGCTCCCCTCCAAACCAAGTGTGGATGTCCAGATGTATGTGGATCTCCTTCTCAGCTCTACATGGTCTCCGCTGATCTGTACATGTAGCTCTGCACAAATAGCTAATATCAAACTGTAGTCATCTCTAGTTTTATAACAGGTCCTAACCTCTGAAAGAACAATCCACCTTATCTTTTTTTCCCTTTATCTTCTAATTGTGCTTTATTTTTCTATGAATTCTGAGTTTTAAATACCTTTTGTCAAGTTCAGCAACAGTAACATGAATCAGAAAAATTTCATGGTACACTTGCATTCACTAATTGTGAAAAGGAATGAACTCAAGCTGATTTGGGTTCCTCTATTTCTCTTACTGTACATGTGGCATAACATTCTCCTGTCCTTGAATCTCCTTATTACAATGGGTCTAGGCAGCATGTGTTTCCCCATTCTAAACATTCCCCCTTTGTAATTTTCTCCTTTGTGTTGTATTATCTAGATACATGTCTGCTTCTTTAATGTTTTAGATTTTTAGCTTCCCTTTAAAATTTCCATTGGCTTTACCCCTTTCTGACTCCTTTGAGATTTTCTCCATCTGATATATATATATATATAGATAGATAGATAGATATTGTATGTATGTATGTATATAAAAATATATATGTATATATGTATATACATATATATTTTTTAAGTAAGCCCTATACCCAACATGGGGCTTGAATTCATGACCCAGAGATCAAGAGCTGCATACTCTACTGAGACAGCCAGGCACCCCTGATATTTTTTATTTTAGTTATATAGACATTTATTTATCCTTATCTATTGTGTACTTTATGAGACCACTGAACTCAATGTCCAATATTTCCACATTATCACTACTTTCATACTGTACTATATAACTAATCTCCTCTTCACTTTGAAAATAACTACTACACTTTAATAGATCTATTAGTCTGTTACAAAAGATATTTCTCCAGTCTTACACATAGCCCCTTTTCCAATGGTTTTGCTTACAGGTAACTTTGAAAGAGAAAGCCAAAAGGCGATCTCTCTCTTTTTTTTTTTTTTATAAATTTTTTATAAACATATTTTTATCCCCGGGGTACATGTCTGTGAATCGCCAGGTTTACACACTTCACAGCACTAACCATAGCACATACCCTCCCCAATGTCCATTACCCCACCCCCCTTTCCCGACTCCCCTCCCCCCAGCAACCCTCAGTTTGTTTTGTGAGATTAAGAGTCACTTATGGTTTGTCTCCCTCCCAATCCCATCTTGTTTATTTTCTTCTTTTCCTACCCCCCTAGTCCCCCATGTTGCATCTCCACTTCCTCATATCAGGGATATCATATGATAGTTGTCTTTCTCTGATTGACTTA
>PISX010019948.1:0-36957 GCA_004024625.1 Mellivora capensis
CCCCTCCCCCCAGCAACCCTCAGTTTGTTTTGTGAGATTAAGAGTCACTTATGGTTTGTCTCCCTCCCAATCCCATCTTGTTTCTTTTCTTCTTTTTCTGCCCCTCTAGTCCCCCATGTTGCATCTCCACTTCCTCATATCAGGGATATCATATGATAGTTGTCTTTCTCTGATTGACTTATTTCACTAAGCATGATACACGATGGAATACTATGCAGCCATCAAAAGAAATGAAATCTTGCCATTCGCAATGACGTGGATGGAACTAGAGGGTCCTGATCCTTTCTATCTGTTTGTCCTCCATATCACTAATTCTATCTTCTGTCTCAGTTACCCTAGGTTTTAGAGAATTTAGATTAGATTGGAACTCATTGAAAGCATTGTGAACATCATCCCTGGTAGCCTTCAGTTCTTCCCGAACATTGTGAACATCATCCCTAGTTCTGCCCTAATGAATTCCGTTTGGTCATCCATGGCTTTTTCCAACCTAGCTATTGCCTGGAAAATTGTTAGCCTGAATTCCCTTTCTGACATATTGTCTATGTCAATAGCCATTAGCTCCGTTGCAGAAGGCCCATCCTCTGAATTTTTCTTCTGTTGGGCATTCCTCCTCCTGTCATTTTGGTGAGAGATGGCTGAATGGATGTAGCTGCATGTATCAACCGTGGTGCAGTCAAGGTGCACCCTGGATTGCCTCTGAGCAATCAGAAGTCCCCACTCAAATGAGAGAAAAAAGAAAAAAAAAAGAGAGAGAGAGACAGGAAAAAAAGGGAAGAGAAAAGAGAAGGCTCAGCCCAAATGGGCCCCAAGGTAAGATTTATGAAGTATACAAATAAAAACAAACAAAAAGACTGATAAAAGTATATGACAAGAGAAAAAAAAATATGTATATATATATAAAAGCAAAAAAAGAAAAGAACCTCATCAAAAAGAACCCCAAGTATAAGATTAATATACTATCAGGACAAACACAAATTCACAGAAACACTGGCAGGAGAAAAAGATGGGAGAGTGGTTATAAATTCTCAGTGTGGGTGAGGAAGTTTGTTTTGATTCTTCCTGGATGTATCTTGATATCTTTGTTAAAGGACTCAACTTTCCCAAGATAAAAGGGGATTAAAAATTGTTTTGTCTATAGGGGTAGCATTGATTGGGGAAAGGGGATTGCCTTGAAGTTTAATTCTATATGAATATTAAACAATAAAAATACAAAAAAGTAATAAACTAAACTAAGCTAAAATTTTAAAAAAATTAAAAAATAGAAAAGCAAAAGAAAAACATGGGTATATGTATCAAAAGTTCAGGTTAAAAGGTTTTATGGAATTTGATGTACTGGACATCTGACTGTGATGGTAAATAGTTTAAAAAAATTGTCTATATAAAAAAAAAAAAGAACCAGGGATGTCTGGGTGGCTCAGTTGGTTAAGTAGCTGCCTTCGGCTCAGGTCACGGTCCCAGCGTCCTGGGATCAAGTCCCACATTGGGCTCCCTGCTCGGCAGGGAGCCTGCTTCTCCCTATGCCTCTGCCTGCCACTCTGTCTGCCTGTGCTCGCTCTCTCTCTCTTCCTCTCTCTGTGACAAATAAATAAATTGAAAAAAAAAATTAAAAAAAAGAACCAGGATAGTGGGAACGAATTAAAAATAAAAGTTGTATCTATGAAGTAGTGGTGGTTGTTCTCTTGTCGTCTTTTTTTAATTCTTTTTTTTTTTTTCCTGGCTGGTTTTCTGGGGAGGGGCCTGCCACATGGTTTTCAGGCAATGTTCCTTGAGTTAAGTCCTCCCGCCCCCTTCAAGGGGGTGGGCTCTCAGGAAACTGGTTTTTCAGGCTTTTGTTCTCTGGAGGTTTTATGTTTGTTCATTTTTTTTTCCCTCTTGCCTTGGCAGCTTTTGATGGTTTTGGGAGGTTTAGAGGAAAGCAAACTTCACCCAGACCTCCCTCTCAAAGAGAAGCCTCAGTCTGGTCCCTTCTGGGTGCTGCAGAGCACATAAGTTCCCCCTTGGCCGCTGGCAGAGCATGTTCTGAGTCGTGGTCCCTGGGGACACAGGAACTCCTGCCTGTACCCAAAACCACGACAGCATCGGCTGTCTGGGCAGCTCCGGACCACCAGAGAGGTTCCAAGCAGCGATCACACACTGAGATTTTCCCACTGGCCGGGGCTGGGAGTGTCTGGTCTTTCTGGGTCTGAGAGCGCTGGGCTGGCACCTGCGCGCACCTCTCTCAGGGGAGGGCGTGGGGTGCACGTGTCTCAGGCTCTGATAGCACGGCATGGTACTCACGTGGAAGAGTGCAAAAAGGCTGTATTTCTGACAGCTGGTGAGGCTCCCAGCCTCTCACGGGACTCCACGTGCCCTCAGGCTTGCTGGCGCTTCGGGGACCAATACCTGGTTTCTCTGCCACACTCTCTCTGGCTCAGTGCCAGGGGTGGCTGTCCTGGGTCTGGGGACTTATGCCCCTGTCCCTAACCGCCCCAATTCCCTCAACTTCCTTGGTGATCCTTTGCTCTTTTTGAGTGCTTTCAACCAGACTCCAAGTTAATGCTGGTCCCCAGAGGCAAGGCACTCTCGTATTGGAGTATTACTTTCCAATGGATCGCCTCTGGTGGCTCCCTCCCCCTTTTGTTTATCTTCCAATATTAGTCCGATGTTCCCACTCCACTTTACCTGCCCACTGGTGTCATCTGCCCCTGTAGAGATCCAGACATGTATAATTCTGATCTCAGGCTGATTTCATGGGTGATCGGAGTTCTTTGGTAGGTAATCAGCTCACTTTAGGGTACAGGTTGAAAAGGCGCCTCCTCCTACTTCCCCGCCATCTTGTCTCCCCCTCAGTTTTGGACCCTTTTATGTAAATAACATAATAGAAGGGCTTAGATGCCAAAAATTAAGTGTTTTATTATTTTTTTGTTTACTTAAAGCTTTTGTCTCTAGGTAGAGTGTACACCTTCCAACAGGGTGAATGGGTTGGAACAAATTCAAATAACAGGTGTGATATTATAATTAGAACCATCCCTCAGGACCCTCCTGAGCTGTTGCTGAAACTGATTTTCCGAGAAACTTCCTCTTGGATGTCTACGACCCACATTTACTATTTGTTTGCTTTATTTTGGAACTTTGAATACTTCCTTTTCCAATCTAGTGTAATTTAGCAGGTATGCCATGTATATCTGAACCTCTGTTACAGACAGGAGTTGTACTACTTTACCTGGAGTTTCCACATGCCCTTGAAATTAGAAAATACAATTAGAAAATACAAATATGGGACTGGTAGGGTATAGAAACTTTACTTAGCTTGTCAAAATATCAGGAGGACTTTTGTTATATTTATAATTCTGCATGACTAAGAAAAAGATTAAAAATTGTTTTATTACAGATAGATATGCCCTCAATATCTAAAAGCACAAAAATTACCCAAATCTAGGGCATTGCATATAACTTTCTGTTATTATTTTCTCCTTGGCCAAAGTCTGTTTGGTTTTTCTTATTTATGATTCTTCAGCTCCAGATACAGTGAGTCACTTGACTATGGAAGCAAAGCGTTGTTACTATTCATATATCTTATTGATCTCCTAAACACTAATTTACTTGCTCTTTCCTCAAAATACCTATGCAGGAGCACAGCAAATGCCACATTTCATATGACTATTAATTCTTCATTCTGTGTTAAAGACCTGCCTCCAGTAGTGAATATCTGCCATTTGAGCATACATTTAAAGTATCCATCTAGTATAAGGCCATGGAGGCAAACACTGATTACACAAAAATGATACATGCTAATTTATAATGGTGGACACTAATGGATTAAAAAATGCTGAGTACATGTAATATTTCTAAAAACATAGCTGGACATTATTAGAGAGGGAGGTTGGGAAGACAGTGGAGTAGGTGGACCCTGAGTTCCCCTTGTCTCATGGATACAGTTAGATAACACACATATTAGTGTAAATAACCCAGAAAATGATCTGAAGAGACTGGCAAAACAAACTCCACAACTAAAGGTAGAGGAGAGGCCACATCAGAGAAGGTACAAAGGACAAATGTGGTTTGGGAACAAAACTGACTATGGCTGTCCGTGGTGGGGAGGGTACAGAGAAAGACAAAAAATAGACTTTCACAGTGGGAGCCCACACAGGGAAGACAAATTCCTATTACCTTTGGCTTTGAAAGCTAGAGTGGCTGAATTTTGTGAGTTCTTACAACCAGCAGAACTTAAATCCTAGAATTTAAAAAATCAGCAGTCTCCACTCTGGAAAAGCCTAGAGGGTGTTAGGAAGTGGAGTCCTTGACCTTAAAGAGACACAACAGCAAACAGCCAGCAGAGATACAGTCCTGAAAGCAGCAGTTTGAAGTACATGGGGGCAGATGGAAAGGAGAATGATTTATTCATCTCAGAGCATGGCCCAGAGAGTTAGGAATCATGGGGTAGACCCCTCCAGAAGCAAAGAAGCTGGTGCATCCATTTCTCTCCCCTTCCAGCATAAATACATGGCCACCTGCAGGTAGAAATTGTGGTGGCAGCACTGACTACATAACTTGATTACACCAAGCTCCATCCTCCAAGCTTCTGGGGAGCTGCCCTTCTCAGTCACCCTTGCCTTAGTTGGTGGTGTGGGCCCCTCCTCCAGAAGACTGGCTCAAACCTTGCCAGCACTGTAGTCCCCAACCTACATGTTTTACAGGACCTCAGTTCTGTTGGCTGTGGCAGAAAGTCCCATTTCTTAAGCAGACCACCACACACCTTGGTAAAATGCACCCCATCTAGAGACCAAACACTGTCCACCAAAGGTAGAGAGAACTAGTGTAGATGACTGACTGAAGGAAAATGAGTTCAGGACTCAATAGCAGAGCACATGCAACATACACAGGAGATATTTCCTGAAGTGCCAGGTCCTGGGAAACAGGAGACACTACACTACAGGGCACTACAGGATGTCTTCTTCATAAGGCCATTACTTCCAAGAGCAAGAGACACAGCTGACTTTCTTAACACAGAGATACAGGGTTAGACAAAATGAAGAGACAGAAGTATGTCACAAATGAAAGAACCAGAACAAAGCACAGCAAGAGACTTAAGCAAAATGGATAAAAACAATATGGCTGATAGAGAATTTAAAGTAATGATTATAAAGATATTCACTGGACTTGAGAAAAGAATGGAGGACATCCGTGGGACCTTAAAAACAAAATAAATGAAATTATAAAATACACTCGATGGAATAAATAACAAACTAGATGAAGCAGAGGGTATGAATTAGTGACCTGGAAGACAGAATAATAGAAAATAACCAAGCTGAGCAAATGAGAAGAAAAAAAAATTCAAATTGAGAATTGTCTTAGGGAACTCAGTGACTCCATCAAGCATAGTAACATTCCCATTATAGGCATCTCAGAAGAAGAAGAGAGAGAAAAGGGGGCAAAAATGTATTTGAAGAGATAATAGCTCAAAACTTCTCTAATTTGGGGAAGGAAGGAGATATCCAGATCCAGGAGGCACAGGGATTTCCCCCCCAAAAATCAACACAAGGAGGTCAACACCAAGACACACAGTAACAAAAATGACAAAAAGTAGTGATAAAGAAAAAAATTTTTAAAGCAGCAAGAGAAAAGAAGAAGGTTACAAATAAAGAGAAATCCCATAAGTCTATCAGTGGGTTTTTCAGCAAAACCTTTGCAGGCCAGAAAGAAGTGGCATAATATATTCAAAGTTCCATAAAGGAAAAATCTGCAGCCAAGAATACTCTATCCAGCAAGGCTGGCATTCAGAGTAGAATTGAGAGATAAAGAGTTTCTCAGACAAACACAAACTAAAGGAGTTCATGACCATAAAACCAGCCCTACAAGATGTATTAAAGGGGATACTTTGAATCTAAAAGAAAGTGAGAGTGTGAAAAGTAAAAAACACAAAAGCAATAAAAACTAGTATTTCTGTAAAAATCAAGGTATTTATAAAACAAAAGAATGTAAAATATGACACCATATACTTAAAATGTGGAGGGGAGAGGAGTAAAGAGTGAGCTCAAACTTAAGAGACCATCAACTTCTTATGAACTGCTATAGGCAGAAGATGTTATGTACAAACTTAATAGTAACAACAAATCAAAAACCAATAATAAATATGCAGAGAATAAAGGGAAAGAAATCCAAGTATATTACCAAAGAGAGCCAATATCCTATGAAAGAGAGAAAGAGAAGAAAGGATCAGAGAAAAACTACAAAAATAACCACATAACAAGTAACACAATGGCAATAAATATATAACCAGCTACAATTACTTTGGATGTAAATGGACCAAAACCTTCGATTAAAAGGCATAGGGTGACAGAATGGATGAAAAATAAGGCCTTTCTATATGTCTACAAGGAACTTATTTTAGACCTAAAGACACCTATAGATTGAAACAGAGAATGGAGAAACAATTATCATAAAAATGGATGCCAAAGGAAAGCTGGGATAGCAATATTTATATCAGACAAAATCTGATGAACATAGATGCAAAAATGCTCAAGAAAATACTAGAAAACCAAATGCAACAATACATTAAAAAAAAACATATGCCACAATCAAATGGGATTTATTCCCAGGATGCAAGAGTAGTTCAATATTTGCTGATCAATTAAAGTGATACTTCATATCAGTAAGATAAAAGGTAAAAATCATGATCAAACCAATAGATACAGAAAAGGCATTTGATAAAGTAACATATTCATTCATCATAAAAACCCTCAACAAAGTAGGTCTAGAAGGAACATACCTCGATAATAAAAGGACTTATATACAAACCCCACAGCTAACATTATGCTGAATGGGGAAAAACTGAGGGCTTTTCCCCTAAGGTCAGGAACAAGACAAGGATGTCCACTCTCACAACTTTTATTCATCATGGTACTAGAGGTACTAGCCATAGCAGTCAGACAACAGAAAGAAAGAAAAGGCATTCAAATTGGTAAGGAAGAAGTAAAACTTCACTATTTGCAGACGACAGGATATTTAAATAGAAAACCTGAAAGACCCCACCAAAAAACTACTGGAACTATTAAATGAGTTCAGTAAAGTCTCAAGATATAAAAATCAATGTACAGAGATCTATACACTAGTAGTGAAACAGTAGAAAATTTGAGAAATCAAACCCATTTACAACTATATAAAAATAGTAAGAGAATTGGGAGTTAACTTAATGAAAGTGGTGAAAGAGTATATTCTAAAAACTAAAACACTGAGGAAAGAAATTGAAGATAACATAAAGAAATGGAAAGACATTCAATGCTCATAGATTGAAAGAAAAACATTGATAAAATGTCTACACCATCCAAAGCCATCTACAGATTTAATGTAATCCCTAGCAAAATACCAACAGCGTTTTTCACAGAAATAGGACAAACAATGCTAAAATGTGTATGGAACCACAAAAGACCCCAAATAGCCAAAGCAATCTTAAAAAGAAACAAAGCTGGAGGTATCACAATTCCAGACTTCAAGTTATATTATAAAGCTATAGTAATCAAAGAAGTATGCTACTGGTCCAAAAATAGACACATAGATCAGTAAAACAAAATAGAAATCCCAGAAATAAGCCCACAATTATATGGTCAATTAATCTTTGACAAAGCAGGAAAGAATCCAATGGGAAAAAGTCTCTTCAACAAATGGTGTTGAAAAAACTGGACAGCTACATGCAAAAGAATGAAATTGGATCACTTTCTTATACCATACACAAAAATAAACTTAAAATAGGTTAAGGACCTAAATGGGACACCAGAAACCATAAAAATCCCAAAAGAGAGCATAGGCAGTAATTTCTCTGACATTGGCTATAGCGACATTTTTCTAGATAGGTCCCCTGAAGGGAGGGAGACAAAAGCAAAAATAAACTATTGAGTCTACATCAAAATAAAAAGTTTCTGCACAGTGAAGGAAACAATAAAACTAAAAGGCATACTACGGAATGGGAGAAGATATTTGCAGATGATCCATCTGATAAAGTGTTGGTACCCAAAATATAGAAGAACCAATACAACTCAATGTCCGTAAAATAATCCAATTTTAAAAAAATGGGCAGAAGACATGAATAGACATTTGTCCAAAGAAGAGATCCAGATGTCCAACAGACACATGAAATAAAAGATACTCAACATCATTTATCATCAGGAGAATACAAATAAAAACTACAATGAGATATCACCTCACACCTTTCAGAATGGCTAAAATAAAAAACACGAGAAACATCAAGTGTTGGCGAAGATGTGGAAAGAAAGGAACCATGTACACTGTTGGTGGGAATGCAAACTGGTGCAGCCACTATGGAAAACAGTATGGAAGTTTCTCAAAAAGTTAAAAATACCCTACACTTTGATCCAGTAATTATAGTACTGGGTATTTTGTATTTTTTATAAAAATATAAAAACACTAGTTTGAAAGGATACATGCACCCCTGTGTTTATTGTAGCATTATTTACAATAGCCAAATTATGGAATTAGCTCATGTCTATCCATAGATGAATGGATAAAGATGGGGTGAACACACACACACACACACACACACACATGCACACACTGAAATACTATTCAGCCATAAAAAGTGTGAAATCTTCTCTTTACAACAACATGGATGAATCTAGAGTGAGTGAATAGTGCTAAGTGAAATAAACCAGATAAATACAATGATTTCATTCATATGTGGAATTTAAGAAACTAAATAAGGAAAGAAAAGAGAGAAACCAAGAAACAGACTCTTAACTATGGAGAACAAACTGATGGTTACTGGGTGGGGGGAGTGGGTGGGGGAATGAGTGAAATAGATGGTGGGGATTAAGGAGTGCACTTGTCATGTTTGAGTACCAGGTGATGCATGGAAGTGTTGAATCTCTGTATTGTACACCTGGAACTAATATAACACTGTATGTTGACGATACTAGAATTAAAATAATAAAACTTAATGAAAAATGTCTGGGTGTTATTAAAAGATTACCAATTTTAAGTACAAAAGTATGTGAATTATGTGTAAAAATTATGCTTGTTGGAAAACATGCTAATGAAACCCTGTAAGAAAGCACGAAGAAAAGTTTGCTGAAATGGAACAATGTGGATAATGAGGATAGAGATCATTGAAGAAAATAAATTTGAAAATTAGAAGAAAAATATGCTAGAGAGCTAATGAGATAGAAGGCAAGTAATTAACAAATTATAATAAATTGGACAGAGACTAGTAATTGGGCTGCATAGTTTTATCACACATTTTCTCTTTCATTTAATTTAGAAAATGTTTATCAGATCACAGAGATAGACATTTAAGTATAGGCAAAATATGCTTTTAGTTTCTTTTTAGAAACCCGTATTTAATAATATTTGTTACTTTTTCTGGAGTTTGATATTTAGACTCAATAAGTGGTTTAGATGGCAGTACAAGTTTTTATTGGGTTTTAATGAATTATAACTATATAAATAAAATGGATTAAATATTCAAAACTGATATTTCCACACATAATGTTTTTTAATATGATATACAAATGTATATTGGTCCCTTATCTGTACATAGCAACATCCATGGTCACTTTAGCTTTCTAAGAGTTGTCACTTTTAATGTGACAGTGAAAAAAATTACAATAAAATATTTTTGAGTTGTCAACCCACAATAATATTTAGAAACTCAGATTCTGTAAAATATAGTTCAATGAGAAACTTATTTGGAAGTTTTAGTGTCTTTGTGGATGTCTATATAGTATTCGAACAGGTTTTTCACTTTTTGGCATAGGTTTTAAGTAAAGCCTTTTTCAAAAATCACAAGTTGTTTTTATTGCTATCAGTGGTGATAATTAGTATAGAAAAGTAAAAACTTGTCTTGAAACTGAGATCTAAAGGTACCTGAGAATCTAAAGAATACCTGGCACTTTTGAAATCCATCAGATTATCAGACTCTGTTGAAAGTAGGAAAAGAATGAAGGTGTTAGGTCAAGAGGCAAAATAAAATAATAAAAGACAACTCTGTATTACAGCTAGAGTTCTCAGGATTATTTTCCAATTTTTCAAATGTCTGATGTAGATGTGACTGTTGGTAGCATTCACTGAAATGCCGCATCCTGACACTATTATAGATGTGTCTGTGTGATTTTTCTTTATCTTGTGGATATACCTAGACTTTGGCACTGTGGGGTCTAAGCAAAGCTAACTGTTAGGAAATCTATTTACCAGTTACGTTATTTATTTATTTTTTAGTGAATTGAAAGACGTGAGAATCCAAACAGAAATTAATTTGTCTTGCAGATGTACTTCTTATATTATAATGAGGGTTTTAGCTTGTTTTATAAAGGGATTTAAAATTGGAAATTAAATTACACAGAGATAGGTATATCAGGTTTCTCAATTGAGAATATACTGACTGTGTAAACAGCACCAGAAAATTTCTCTGTTTGAAGACTCTGATTGGGTTTTGTATTTTCATTTCCTTGAAGTTAAGCCACTTTCTATCAGGCCTTAAAAGGAATCCAGCAATTACTTTTTTTTTTTTTTTGACACAGAGAGAGAACGTGAGCACAGGTAGGCATAGTGGTGGGCAGAAGGAAAGGGTGAAGCTCCCCCTGAGCATGGAGCCCAATGTAGGGCTCAGTCCCAGAACCTAGGGATCATGTCCTGAGTTGAAGGCAGATGCGTAACCAACTGAACCACCCAGGCATCCCCAGCAGTTACTCTTTATATTTGCTTTGAATATATATTGCAGCTACACACATAAGCAAGTTATATGTAATATACATGTAATCCACCTGTGTAATATATTTAATAAGCAAAACTTACAAAAATGATGTAATGTATATTTGCAATAATCATAATTATTGTTCTGCATGATCAGTAAGATTTTTAAAGGTAAATCTCTATTATCTAAAATATTCTCAGCAGAAGAATTGAGAACTGAGGAACATCAAGAGTAATTACGAATATTGTTATTGGAATGAGTATATACAATTTTTACAAGTATTTTTTCTCCTTCTTTGGTAACATGAAGCTGCTTCAGTGGATATTTCCTTAGGGTTGATAACTGCTCATAGACTGCCTAAGACAGATGTACTCCTGGTTCTTACAGAGACCTGTGCATTTCCTGTTGACATGTTCACCAAAGTAAGAAGCCAACTGGAAATGTTAAGTATTATGTTCTTGAACTTTGAGAAATAGATAAAAAGAAAAAAAATAATTTGCTTAGATTAAATTGAAGCAACACATATAGTACTAATGGCCAGTAGTAATGGCCAGTAATGGTTACTACTACCACACTTCCAATTTATGGTTGGTTCATTCTGCTTTCATTTTATTTTTGTTTGTTTTATTTTATTTTTTAAAGATTTTATTTATTTATTTGACAGAGAGAGATCACAAGTAGGCTAAGAGGCAGGCAGAGAGAGAGGCGGAAGCAGGCTCACCACTGAGCAGAGAGCCCGATGTGGGGCTTGATCCCAGGACCCTGAGATCATGGCCTGAGCCAAAGGCAGAGGCTTAACCCACTGAGCCCCCAGGCACCCCTATTTAAAATTTTTTTTGAGACCTCCATACTATCTTCCACGGTGGCTGCATTAAGGTTATTTATTTTTCTCCACATCTTTGTCAGCACTTCTTATTTCTTGGGTTTTTGAATCCAGCCATTTTCACAGGTGTGAGTATTATTGCATTGTGGTTTTAGTTTGGATTTCCCTGAAGATGAGCGATATTTAGCATCTTTTTATGTATTTGTTTGCCATCTATTTGTCTTCGGCAAAATGTCTATTTAGATTTTGGCACTTTTTAATTGGAATATTTTATTGTTTTTGTTTAGTTATATAAGTTCATTATATATTGTGGATGTTAACCCCTTATCAGATATATTACTTGCAAATATCTTCACTCATTCAATAGGTTGCCTTTTTGTTTTATTGTTTCCTACACTGCATAACATAGTTTTGTTTGGTGTAGTTTCAATAATTCAATTTTGCTTTGGTTTTCCTTGCCTGAGGAGATATAAGTATAAAAATGTTTCTATAGCCAATGTAAAAAAGACTACTGCCTGTGTTTCCTAGTTTTATGATTTTGGTTCTCACATTTAGATCATATTTCCTACAAATATTTTTTTTTAATTTTTATTTTTTAAAGATTTTATTTATTTATTTGTCAGAGAGAGAGAGAGAGAGTGAGACAGAGGGGCAGGCAGAGTCAGAGGGAGAAGCAGGCTCCCTGCCAAGCAAGGAGCCCGATGTGGGACTCAATCCCAGGACGCTGGGATCATGACCTGAGCCAAAGGCAGCCGCTTAACCAACTGAGCCACCCAGGCATCCCATCCTACAAATATTTTTTTAAAAATTTTGCTTTCAAAAAATTGTTTTACAAGCACACTCAAAACAGTGCTCCTGATTTTTATGCTATGCCTATTAAGAATATTTTAACTGTTCCTCTGGAGACCTAAAGACACATTTCCATTGCCTTTTGCTGTATTGTCTCCTTCCTACTTTACAATGGTTAGAATACAACAGCTTCACCACAGATAATTTCTCTTTCTTTTCATTCCTGGGATCAAAGGAACAATGTAAGTCATTTCTAGTTTGTAGCATTTTGGCTGAACTCTGTCAGGTAGAAAATAAGGATAAGATTCTTTTCATTCTTCTTCCTGGCTATTTGGGACTCATATAGTAAAAAGTAATTTCATCATTGATCACAATCTACTGACTCTTAAATGAAACTGTGATATGGAGACAATAATTAGTATTAGAAGAACTCTTAATTTTTCTTGTGCAAAAATCCATTTCATGGCACTGTTCAGAATACCTCATAACTAAATAATTCTGGACTATTGGTGATATATTAATGTGGAATAAGGGGAGTATTAGAAGCCAAAATGTTCTGGGGCTGTCTAAAAACTACCCACCTAAATACTGGTATCTTAAGAGTATAGCTAAGAATAAAACACTTAGTGTCCTGATAGATTTGATATATTTAAGTTTGATTTGTGCCAATGTTGAAGAAGCATATCCAGTGCAATGGATGGAATTAAGCTGTATAAGAATATAAAATAGGCAATGTTAAAATCAATCAAGGCAAGAACATCATGGTTCCAGGTAACCAGGCCTCTAGATAGCATGGTACCTAGCACTTAGATGTATGGACAAGAGGATCCTTTCTTCAAAGTCAAGGCTGGGACAAACTGAGTTGGAATCCAAGGATATAAACAAGTAGTCTAGCATTCAACAATCCAGACTCAGTAGATTATTGCAGTTCTAAATGGAATCAGGATCAGCCTGGCAGAGACTGAGGGAAGTGTTCATGAATTTCACAAAACCACCCAAGGAACTTGTAGATTGCAACCTCTGTATAGATTTCTTATCCTGTTCAGTGTTGGTTGTATTAAACAGATGAGACTAATGACACATTGAAAAAAACTCAGTATCAGTAGCCTAGTGGGGGTAAAAAAGTGAGTTGGATGTCAATTCTATATACAAATCTGGAAAACATCTTTACCAAGCATGAGCAAATGATCACTCTTAGTTTATATTCCTAACTCAGACTACTACAAGTAAGCTTTATAAAGTGTCTATATTTGTTACAAATATGGGGTATGTGGCATCCCTGTTTTTGACTCTTAGTACATTAGGTTATACTCTGCTATTCACTTTTCTCCATTTTGGCTAATTTTTCAATATGTAGTGGTAAATGTTACCTGCACTTGCATTTTTATTTCCATTATCTTGTTTAGGAAATAAAAACCGGTTCATAATCACAGATTACGAATTCTATGCTGTGATCTGAATTGTGCCTATGGACATGTTTCCTTCAGCTAGCAGAGTGTTGACAATTAAAAAAAGTCTTCAGTCAGGTCATGCATTCTCCAGTTTTCCAGAGTCCCCACAACTCCCTTTTGTGTTAACCCAGCTACTACCTATCTTTACAAAGCCTTCCTGGCCCCAGAGGCATTTAAGTTTTAAACCTCTGCTTTATATGCATGGAGTGGTATGGAAAGTAAGGTATGCACTGGAAAGAAACATGATTTTTCATGTATTTGCATCTGAAAACCAATTTTCCTTATACCAAACTGAGCATCTGACAAATTGCATTTTAAAAAATAGAGTTAAAATTGTGTTGGAATTAAGTAGGAAGATGTCCTATACTTAAATAAAACTTTGTTAGAGAAATTTTATCTCTAATATATAACCATATTGGTTGATTTATCTTTTTCCATCCTTTGCTTTCATGTTATCAAAGTAATTCATATTCATTTAATGAATTTTCAAAATTCAGAAGAGTGGAGATGTAGGCAAATTTACTCTTGATCATGTCATGTAGAAGTAACCAATGTTGAAATCATGTCATTTTTTTCACAACTTTTATATAACTTTTATGTCTGTGTGTATCTATGAATGCATCTATTAAAATCATATCTATATATAGGCACAAATGTATGTATATCTCTTTATACTAAAAATCGAAATGGGAACAGTTGTCTTATTTTAAATATTTTAATGCACAAGAGGACAATTATGAATAGTTGTGCTTGAGTATATTATTAAATATTTAAGCAGTAGTTTATTCAGTAGAAATTACCTTGACTTGAGTAGTTCAGATTTGAGTAATTTGAGGCATTGGTATGATTTGTTTTTGTAAGGGATTGATATATTGAAAATAATTATATAAGTATGATTAGGTACTATTTAATTATACTTATATAATTAAATAGTAATTATACTTATATAATTAAATAGTAATTATAAAAGTATGATTAGTACCTAATCATACTTATATAATTACTATTTAATTATACTTATATAATTAAATATTAATTTATATTAATATAAATTAACATAATTTATATTATATTAAATTAATGCTTCATCCCCACTCATCAAATGAGAGCTGTATATTTATTTATATAAGTAAATAAAATTTGTATTTGTATTTCATTTTCTAGAGTAATTTCTTAGAGTTGATACATTTCAGTAGACAATAGATCAAAGTATATATTATAAAATTGTTTTGCTTATTTTTTTTTAAATTATGGACTCATGAATAGAAGTTAGAAATTATTTAAGTTCAAGAATTTAATAGAGGATGATTTTTAGTCATAGAATGGTTAAAAGATGGTTCAAATTACTAAGGTAAGTGTGGAAATAGATATTAGATAATTTTTGAACTGTATTTTTGAACTAATAATACCTTACATCCTTTATATCACATATTTAAGCATATATTTTGTACTTGCTAGAAAAAAATTATCATTTAAATCCTGAGGATTTGGGGTATCAGCAGTAAAAGGAGGCTGCATGATATAGCAGTGTATCATATCTTCCCCTGGCAGTCACCCCCATAATGGGCCCAACAAATACGGGAATCATGTCATGAGGACTAAAACACATTAATAATGATAAAATCATAAATGACTGCCTGCTCTGGGACAGTGGCCTCTAATGTGGTCTCTAATGCTTCAGTGGAGCACAAAAAAAGATAATCAAACTTTGGTTCATACTTAATTTTCCTGTGAGAATAAAGGAGGAGTTAGGACCTAAACTGGGCAGGGAATAGCTCTCTTCAGGGTTTCTAAGTTGTCCAGCTCTAAGTTCATTGCAGTAGCAAACCTGACAAGTATTTAAGGCCCAAACCTTACCATGTGTGAAAAACAAAAGAAAACACCACCAACAAAAACATTACCATGTTAATAAAGCATTCATTTATCTAAAAAAATGTTCAATTCATAGATGAGAATGTATTCCTACATAGCCTTTTGTCAGATGGTCACATCTCTGCAGTGGTTGTTGCCGCCTGTGACCCAACAGTGAGGAAAAATGCTGTTATTGTGTATGGCTTACCTCTTTCGTTTGTCTTCAGAGGATTTTGACATGTTGCAGTTTATTTGTGCCAAATCTAGTGGGTTTTTCAGTTCTATTTTCTTTGTTACCTGTCTTTCACAAAGTGGACAAGCAGATTAAATATGTCTGAGAATAAACTGTACACTGAAAAAATACAACTACGAGTAAAAAAGTTCAGTGACAGAGCTGTCATTTTTATTCTAACATTCTTCAATAACCAGAATATTAGATAAAAATAATATCAATGTAGTCAAACATATAAAGGGTTGGTAGAAAATTCAATATTATGAAGATTTTATACACGTGCATACACACGAGCACCCCCCCCATACACACATACATGCATACACATGAACTGTCAGGAACCAACCTCATTCTGAGGCATATTTGCCCTGAGATGTTTGTAGATTCCTTACCACATTTACTTAAAATAAATCTCATAAATGTTTGTAATATATTTATAATTTTGATTTGTAATTGTTAATTTTGTCCTTTATTGTAGGAGGTCTGAAACTTCTAAATTTTTTCCTGAATGCTCATGCCTAAAATAGTGTCTGGAACATAATAAGAACTTACTAAATTTTTGTTGAATGAATGAATATTATATGGAGACAAAAATATTTCATATAACCATATTATTCTTAAAGATAAAATGCACATATGTATATGTGTATATATACATACATTCATACAAATATAAATGTTAACAACATCTGTCAGTGTGAGATGCATAATATATAAATGTTGTATAAAACTGATCAAAATCAGCCTCACAGCTTGGAGAATTATATCTAGATATGAATAATTACATATACCATTTGAGTTCATCTGGTCCGACCGATATTCTGGTAGAATACTCCCAGACCCTAAAACTTAATTGTTGTGAAGCAAGAGTATTAGAGGAGCTGGAAAAACAGCGCATGGCTCTAGGAATTAGATTGGCACATGATGGGGAGAAGATGAGATTATTAAAGCTTCCCTTTAGGTTGGAGTGAGAGGATTTGGCCACAGTATGGGGAAAAGTGAAAGACAAGCAGGGCAGGTGAGGTATGATCCACTGGGAAAGTGAAGGACTTCAAATATTCACTTGGCCAGACAGACATTGTTCTAGAAGCTTGCTCACCCCCTCACTCACCACCTGAGAGCTGCCTTTTTCCTGAATAATGAGAACCAGAGAGAAACATTATTCTGTAGCTCTGTTTTATTTAATTTAAATTCCTTTTACATCTCTCTAACTTTCCAAAAATTTTTTTCCACCTCTTTTTTTTTTAAACAGATCCCAATTTTCCTCTAATGCTAACAGAAACTTTCTTTAGAAAGAAAGCATGTGGGGTTGTTACCCACTGACCTTTTCCTTTTTAAATGTCTTTAGATTGATTTTGTAAAGACTTTTTTTTCCAGTAGCAATATTTCCTTTTGTTCCTAAAGAAAGCTTTTGCTATTAATATATTTTAAATTCATTGGAAATATATAAAATGACAGCCTTTTTATTTATGAAAAATTCTAGTTGTAGTTTCACATTAGAAATCAAACTCAATTTTTGCTTATAAAAGCATTCAAGTTTCAAAGAGCTTAGCAAATCAAGAATAACATTAGGATACTATACACTGAATCCCTAAAGAAGAGTCTAATGCTTGAAGCCAGTTTTTCTCTCCACTTGAGAAACATTGATTAAAGTTGACAGATTTTTAGTTCCAGAGAATGGAGTTCAATGTTGTGTGGTATGTGTCAGCCAATTAAAAGTGAACTGTATATTCATTTATTCATCAATAACAAATTTTAATTGTACTAACTGCTAATATTTTGTTGCTGAATAAAAGAAGCATGGTTCCTGTCCTTGATCTGGCAGGGGTGACAGATGACAAACAACAGTGAATTACTACCTACAAATGAGATACAAAGACCTTTTTAAGGGGGTGACAATTAAGTTTGTCTTCTGTTAGGAATTGTTTACATCAATTCACTTCAACAAATACAGGTGCTTTGATATAGCCATGGCTCTAGGAAACACCAAAAGATAAAAAGAAAAAGAGCAGCAAACCCTGACCACAAGGAGAGTGAATAGTGTCCGTACCTATTTAGAACTGTGTTTGAGCTCTATGGTTTGTTGAAATATGTGTTAAATTCAGTTTTTCATATTCAAATTTATTCAACTTCATACTATTCATTCGAATTCATATTATTAGGTTCTTATGCTGAATTTATAACTACTATAATGAAGAAATGTGCCTTTAAAAGGCTATTAGGTATCTAACTTGTGTTTTTGTAACCATGTCCATAATTTTGACAATTTCATATTTGTTGATTTTATTGTATTTGGGGGTTGAGGAAGGCAAACAGCTGTTTTGTGAATTAAGCAAAAGAAGAAACTAACCCATCTAACTTGACATGTAAATACTTTGCTGTATGTAATGATTTAGATGAAACTCCAGTTGGGCATTAGGAAATGTTTTATGCATCTTTAGATTTTTTTCAAGCCATGAGATTCTGTGCCCTGATATGGAATAGTAATGGTAATGTTGAAATGATATGTTTTAAATTTTAGCTTAGGGAATGTAGTTGTCATGGGCTTAAAATAGAGCTTATCAAACTCAGCACCCACAAAACAAATAATTCAGTTAAGAAATGGTCAGAAGACATGAATAGACATTTTTCGAAAGAAGACATACAGATGGCTAACAGACACAGGAAAATATGCTCAACATCACATCATCAGGGAAATACAAATCAAAACTACAATGAGATAACACCTCACATCTGTCAGAATGGCTAATATTAACAACATAGGAAACAACAGATGTTGGCGAGGGTGCAGAGAACAGGGCAGGAACCCTCTTGTACTGTTGATAGGAATGCAAACAGGTGCATCCACTATGGAAAACAGTATGGAGACTCCTCAAAAAGTTAAATATAGAACTAACCTATGATTCAGCAGTTGCATTATTACGTATTTATCCAAAAGATGCAAAAATACTGATTCAAAGGTACACATGTACCCTGATTTTTATAGCAGCATTATCAACTTCAGTTAAATTACAGAAGGAGCCCAAATGTCCATCAACTGATGAATGGATAAAGAAGAGGTGATACACACACACACACACACACACACACACGTATATGTATGCATATGCACATAGGTATATGTGTATACACACATGTTATTTGTTGGTACCAATTATTTTTGGTACCAGATATTGCGAAGTATTCACGTAACACTGTTTTCATTTCCTTATTGTAAAAATGAGGAATTGGGAGCTTAGGCAAAATCCTTTCCTTATGTTTCAGAACTGTAGCAGTATGGTTGGACTGACCATACTAAATTGGCAATGTTGAACAACTAAAACTCTCATACTTTGCTGATGGGTGTGTAAAATAGCATAACCACTTGGAAAATAGTTTTTTCTACTGAGTCTGAAGATTTGCAAATCCTATGAAACAGAAGAATTATATCTAGATACAAACTCAAATGAACTCACACATATGACATGATACATACTATTACAATGTATGTGCTTTGAAAGAAGGATAAGAAGGGAATACCTATGTTTCATTCTGGCTTCAGTTTCTTTGGGCATTTATTTATAAGAACCCTATCTGAGACAGTTTATAGGTAAAATCACAAGTGATGATTCAAAAACATGGGACTCAGTATGGATAGAACTTTAGCATCGATCCTATATATTTATTTAAGGAATAAAAATTTTGCAAATATTAGGAGGCATAAATCAGAACAAGATTTTAAATTCTTGGGGTACCTGGGTGGCTCAGTAGGTTAAGCATCTGCCTTATCCTCAGGGTCCTGCGATGGAGCCCTGCTTGGGGTTTCCTGCTCAGTAGGGAGTCTGCTTCTCTTTCTCTTTCTCCCTCTGGCCCTCCCCACCACTCTTTATCTCTCTCAAATAAATAAGTAAAATCTTTAAAAAAGAGATTTAAATTCTTTAAAATTCAAGTGATAAGAATGTGTGATCTATTATCTTTTCCAAGTTTGTCATTAATTGATCTATATGCACTTGCATGGATTAACTAAGAATATAATATTTTGAAAAAGGACTCAACATTTAGGGTGGCATTAACCTGAATTTAATTTCAGCGTTGTGTTGGTTAGTCAATATAATCCAGTATATATTTTGTTTTCTATCCATATTTATTGAACTGTAACAAAAAGTAAAAATCTACCTAGTACCTTCCCCTCTTTCACCTCCCAATACCTGAGGTTGTATGTTGGCAAATGCATTGTTTATAGGAAATATAGCACTGTTCCTTGTTCCATGGGTGAAGTGTATAATATAACTTACATGTAACAGGAGAATATACCTCTTTTTGTAATGAGTCCAATGTGAGTAATATTTCAAGACTTTTGGTGGGAATTATGTCCTTTCTCTGGACAGTGTTTTGTGTACCTGTGAGGACTAGAAGTGCTTTTTATTTTACTCATCATTTCAGGATGAATATGATTTATGAAGAAGACAAATCTAAGGAGTGACATACACACCCACATATAGATATGGAGTCCTTACAAACTGAATGCTGAATTTGAGCTATTCCCTGACATTGTTCTGTCATGTGAGACAATAACTTCCCCATATATTTTCTAGTTTAAGTACATATGTTTATTCTCTGTTATTTCCATTGAAAGTATATAACTGATACCACATTTGGTACCAAGAGTAGGGTTTCAGAAGTAACAGGTTCTAAAATATTGGGTTCAGGAATATGTTAAAATATTCCTGAATTCTGTTAGGATGCGGTAGTTGAGAAATTGAGGATATTTACTATTTACTTGCTCAACATACATTTAAAGTATTTTTCTTTTACTGTGGACCTCAGATCATGTGCCTACCAAGGCTCCAATATTACAAGGAGTGAGTCAAAAAGAGTTCTAATGCTGAAATGGTTACCAAAAAAAGAGCTAAGCTTGCTTTGCAAGTGTTCTCTGAAGGTAGAAAGTAAAGGAAAGAAAGTGTTGCTGAAAGTGGCTCTTCTACTTTTGGTCTACAATCCAAATTAAGAGTCTGATAATTCAAGTATTTGAATGGCCACATGAGCATAATTCCCTATAGTAAGGTAAAGAGAAGGTTAACAGGGAAATGGGAAATTTAGCAGGAGAAAATATAGGGAACTAAGATACACATGATTCCACTGGTCTCACCCTATAGCATTATCTTAAGAATTCCCTGCATGATAAAGGAGCTAACTGCTCACATTGTGGAAATGAAACAAAAATATAGGCTTAGGACTGAGATATAAATATACATAATTTACCAACCCAATTATTACTTCAAATTGTTTTAAGAGGCGAACCTCTTTAAAAAGATCCACGTGACCCATCATAGCACTGAAGATCAATACCAACTACTTGGAAAGAGTAACTTCCAATTCTAGTTCTAGGCTCAAGGGTTACAATTAAATATGATCTGGTTTTGATTACTGGAACATGGAATTGGTGACATATAAATAGGCCAAGAGCTAGCTGCAATTTTAAAGAATATACTTTTATAAAGAAACCCAAGCCCTGTTACTTACAATCTGTGTTTGCTCAGTTGTGGGCTTCCTAGGCACCCAAAGTTGATAATGAATATGATGCTCAAAAAAAAAAAAAAAAGCCTCAGTCGAATGGCCTCTCAAATGCCAATTGCAGGTATTCACCTGGAATAAAATTGACAAAGGTTATTTTTATTATTGGCAGAATCAGTGTCCATGCAGAAAATGGATAAAGGACATTTTTGCCATAGTTAGAACCAATACTGCCAATTTGTGGCCATTCAATGATTCTGTTGTGTTTCCATAGCAATAATTGCCTATGACTTCTGTCTGGGAGGAGGGGGTATGTAATGTACATCAATAATTGCTGTGTGTTGTTTCCCATTTTCTTCATAATCAAATGAGAATTTTGTTGGACAGTGTTAGAGTATATTAAACTTCAATAACATCATTTATCTGTAGTTTACTAGGTTATCAAGAGTTCAATGAAGAACTGATAGGATTGCCATCATCCAGATATGCAGGACTTGGAGCTGGTGGCAATACATTTAAGTAACTGAGGGAGCCAGTGTGTTTCAAGCGAGTATTTATTATTGATCA
Organism: Mellivora capensis; assembly: GCA_004024625.1. Lineage (NCBI taxonomy): Eukaryota > Metazoa > Chordata > Mammalia > Carnivora > Mustelidae > Mellivora > Mellivora capensis. Next base: position 21,888 of record PISX010019948.1, read on the forward strand.
TATGTTTGGGAAGCAAGATGTGGATGGTGATTATACAGTCAAGGAGATGAAGCAACCTGCCCCCTTTGCTTGCTGCCCTAGCATCCATCATTCTCTTCTTCTTCCTAACAGCTCCTTATTTCCACTGAAGATCTGTTTGCTTTGAGAGCAGCTTACTTCATACATAACTTCAGAGTCTGAGTAAGTCATTTGGTTCACTACTACAGGTGCTGTTGAAATTTTCACAGACCTAGAAGAATTTTGAAACCTTCTCAGCACCTTCCTAGTGTTTGTTGTGTTTTAGCTCCTCTGTTTTTTGATAGTGCTTTCAAATATGTCCTAGTGGGAGCCAGCTAGTTACGGAAAAGTTACTTTTTAGGACTCTAGAAAAATCACTTAGTAAGGGAGGCCAGATTTAGTGTAAAAATAGGATGATGTTATTAAATATACATATTTTGTCTTTACTGAGTGACCACAGATTAAAAATAGCTATAAATAGCATTACTCTACCTAAATTCACTTGCTTCCAAACATTCTTTCTCAATGGGGCCTCCAAAGCTAAATTCAGGGCAGAAAGATATATTTAGATAACTTGATTCTTTAAAAGTTCAAAGAGCATGTCTTATGAAAAACAGTTCTCAAAGATACAGCTATATGAACTCTTTCTTGTCACAATCCTTTCAGGATTTTTTAAAAAATAGCTGTTTAATGTAGGATTTATGTGCTCAAGAAAACATAAAAAAAGAAATATTTTTATAATATGTTCCCTGAAGGAAATTTTTTATTGTTATTTATTGGGCTGCCAGTGATTGAACCTGATTTGATATAAAACATGGGGTGGACATGGTCCCTGAACCTTGCAAAGTATTTGAGTTTGAGAGGTGTTTTAAATTTTTACTGAATGGTAAAATGTTTCTGTTTCTTATGAATTAAATATGCTCTGTGATTTTTTGATGCTTTCTAGCCAATATTTTGTTTCTTTGTCCAACTTCAGGGGTATATATCCAATGATTTTTCCTGTGCATCATAATAAACACTGGGTAAAAGCTTCCTTGGGGTCCATTCTCATCTCATTTATCACCTCCCCTGGTAGTGATCAGAGCATGGAGTCCACCTTCACTTCAAAAGTCATTCTGTTCTTGGATCTTCTCAGTGGGGTGCTGAAGACACAGTGAGCATTTGGTCCTTCAGTTCCCATTACAATTCCTCTGAATTTGAGTTGGCAGAAGATGAGACACTAATGTTTACCTAGATTGTATTTAAGGGGGAACTCTGTGGAATACTTGAAAAAAAAAAAACCTGCCAAGATAAAACCCAGGAAGAACTTTTTATTCTAATATTCACATATATGAGATCTGGGTATATATCTTGAGATTTCAAAAGAGTGAGCCTCATTTTCTTTCTCCTCCACATAAAGGACAGCAGATTGGGCTAAAAACATGCCATATGAGAAGCCTGGCATGACTTCATACAGAGTGTGGGAGGCGGTAATTTTACCAAATGAACAATGTGCACCATTGGGCACACTTGAGGCACAGTAGACAGGAATTGATTGAGCTGCATCCACATTTTTCCGTTTTGTGCATTGATCCTCTCATAACTGTTTGGCCATAGATTACATCCAGGATTGAGAAAAGAGCATGAAGAAATAGAAAATGAATACCTGGGAAGAGCTTTGTCTCATCTTATCTTTTCGGACTCATGTAAATAATTAGGAGAGTGAGTTGTTAACCTGTTTCTGGGATCAGATCTTTAGATAAAAATTCATAATCATTCCTAATCAGTTGCGGGGGGGGCGGGAATCAGACACACTCTGATTTATGCTAAGAATACTCTACTCAGGAAAATGCACAGTGGTTCAGGGTGTTTGCAAGTATGAAAAAGTGAGTATGTGCAATTCCAAAGTACTGATTAAGTTATAAATTTATATCTCTACATGTTATTTTAGATTTCAAGACTCGGAGGGAAAAAACTTCAACTGGGAGACTGTAACTTTTACTTCTATTCTTTGTAAGAGAGCATGTACTTACTGTTTAGTGGCTTCCTGTGTCTGCCTCTTCAGATGGTTTCAAGGGCTGTGGTTTATAAGGCCAGGACCGTTTGCTTCATACTGCTAAAGAGGCTGAGGATTCTAAGGCCAGAATCTGCAACTCTGGATCATAGACAAATTATAGGGACATGAGGATGAATTGAAGAGTTGACAATCTAGTCTAGAGCCAACACTCTATTAGAAAATCAATTAAATAATGTTGAAGAATAAAAACAAGTCCAACATCCCATCTACAGTTCAAAATCCAAAAAGCTCTGAAAAACAAGAAGGTGCCCCCAACCACCATCTTGGAAATGTGAGATAAACTCATGTGACTTGAAAACCTGAGTTCAATTAATGTGAGAATATGCATTGTCTTTATTTAGGCTACTCATGTTTGGGGCAAAAATGTTAATATGTTTCTTAATGAGGTAGATCTTCAGATAATTCTGAGAAGGTTCTGTAAGTTATGTTTTTGTGCTGTTTTTCCTATATAAAGTCTGAAAAAAATATTTTTTTCCTGAAATATACCTGGCACTAAGTGTTTTGATATAATATTGTAGATCTATGTTTTTAGTTTTGTGTAAAATAGGACATTAATAAATATCAGTGTATTTGAAAATTTCACATTGAACCATGCATCTAAACTTTAAGAAAAATTAAAAAAAATATATAGTTCTTTCCTTTACCTTCTCTTTTCCTGACATAAGAAAGGACCAACCAAATGACATTACCTACTTAAGATGAGGAATGTTAGTGTATCCTTGAAAATAGTCCTTTTAAGATTTATGTCGGGTGGGCAAGGTAACCTGAGATGGTGGGAAAATTGACAGATTTAAAGTCATAAAACCCATATGCCTTTAAACTGTGTGCTTTTAACTAAGGCACTCAGAGTTTACCAACTCTATGAAATTCAGAATTCACACTTGAAAAGGGGAGAATATTGAGAGAATGAAACTAAGTCAAGGTGTATAATGCGTGTAAAATCCTTAGAGGATTTCTATTTTCTATATACTTAATCACCTTGGGGAGGCAGAAGACGGGAAAAAATACAACATCTGAGAAAATGCTCATACTGCTCATAATTATTTTTCAAAAGTATTTTTGTTGATAATTTTCATTGATAAGATAAAGTAGTTCAGAACTCTGTTCTCCTTTGTAGTAGTGACAATAATTGTTTATGTGTGTGTATCATAGTGCTAGTTGCTAGTAGCTAGTGCTATATAGTAAATATATAAATTGGCTGAATCTTCTAGAGCCTTTGATAGAAGTAGTATTTGATAGAAGTAGTATTGTTATCTTATTGCTTATTGCAGATGAGGAAATGGAAACACACAGAGGTTAAGTAACTTGTCCAAGGTCACATGGGTGGTAAGTGACAGAACCATGATTTAAATCCTGACAGTATGACCTTATATATTCATATTATGCTACATATCTTACATAAGAATGCCTCTCACTGAAAGTTGATCTTGTATAGAGATCTTTTACTACAACAGTAGCAAAGCATAGATGAAAATAATTCTGCTCTTGGCAAAAAAGTGCCTCAGTGAGATACTATTGTGCATTCAGGAAGGGTGAGGAGAACTAATTATTGGTTCATGGAAAGAAGATCAAAGTCTATAGTGAGCTATGTGGACCAAAACGAAATTTTCTGGACTTTGAAGATAAAAATCACATTTCATATTTTGTTAATCTGGTTTTGGATATAATCTTTTTAAAACTTGAACTTCAAAAGTTAGCTGCTTCAGTAAACTGTAATGGCTGTCTAAATTAAAATTCTAGGTTTGTTATCCAATATCTCTTTGAACTTGAGGTCATTACTTAAGCTTTTTCTGTATCCCTTAAAATCACAACAATTAGTGACAGAGTTATGGTTTGAAGTCTGTGGTATAGGATTACAGAAGTTGTAAATGATTCAAAGGATAGAGCATATACTATAATATTTAGAATTCCTAATTGTTTCATTTTCTTTGTCTCTCTGCAGACAATGAGCTGAAAAAAGTTTTAGCCATTTTGTGTAATTATTTTTTACAACACTTAATGACATGCTGTGATCAGCAGACAGTGCTTCCTTCATTTTCAGAGCAGCCAAATGATTACATACGAGATTTGATCATGGAAAGCTGTCTTCATTTAAAGAAGTACTTCTCATATGTCATTCCAGTTCTTTTAAGGCTCTGCTGTATTGTCTTTTCTTTTGTTTCCCCACCTGTCACTCAGTTTGTGGCTCAGCCAAATAACACAGTGGTTGTGTTATTTGAGGTTAATTAAAATCAGTGATGAATTATAAATTGAGGTGCAAAAATCAGGGTGGCAATGAATGAGAAAATTTCAAGACAGTTGAATGCAGCTTACGGGCCATCAAAAAATCTTAGGCATTGTCAAAAATATGAGCAGAGCCTTGTGGGAATTGTTGAGTTTGTACAGTAAAGTTGACATCTACTTTTTGGTTCTAATTATTCTCAAATATAAAATTCAGAAATCATTTTGACAAACATAGGCAACCTGATGCTCAGTTATTATAATCATTAAGGGGGTGCATAAAGTAAAACAACCAATAATAGTATAACTCGATAGTTGAAAAGCATGTTTATGTTTGCATTCATTCAACATTAGTTTAATTAGACTTCCAAAGCAAAAATATTGAATTTTATATCTTTCCCTTGGATTTCATTTGTTTCACATATCCTTTAAATACAAAATAAAAATGTGATTTTTTAAAATTGTAATGCTTGATTTCAGTTGGCTTAGTGGCTATTATTTTTTGAAAAAAGTATATAGCTATATTTCAATATTTTTGATATTTTTATTTTTATTATTTCATGCAGCAAATACCATGGGATTCCTCTATAAGTTCTATTCTGTGCCTATGGTTAAAAATAATTAGGAGGATTCAGTGAGTCAAGTGCTGAGCTTCTCACTATGGAAGCCACAAGCTAAACTAATCAGAATAAAATAAAGAATTCAGTTCCTCAAACACAGTAATATATGCCAAGGACCAAATAGTCCTATATAGGTAGTGGCTAAAGTATTAGTGGCTAATGCATTAGTGCAGATGCAGAACATTTCCATCATGGCAGAGGGTTCTGTGGGACCATGAACTTAATTTATAACAATTGTGCATGACTTTTTAATTATAGTAAAACCAAGTATTTTTGTAATTCCATATTTTAACATGTATATGTTCTGATGCTTATAGTTCTTGTCTATACAGTATGGTCATTTTAATAAGACACCAGAAAATTAGAATTCACTATAAATGTGCCAATTTTGACCAGTGTAGATTTATTTATACTTTTCTATTAATATAATTTAAAAAATAATCATTTTGAACATTTTATTCTACCCAAACTAATAAAATATAGGAGAGATTAGTAAAACAATGAGCAGATGTTCTTGAGAGTATACCATTGAAAGCATAACAACCTATGAGTTGTGGTTGAAAGAATATATAGTCTAGGGCAGAACAAAGTCCTTGGCCTCAAACAGCATATAATCTAATTATAGGTATAACAAATATGCAAAAAGTTATATGCAAACATTTTATTGTAGGGATTCTGATAAGAGACATAATTTGACTTGAAAATCAGGTAAAACACTGTGGAAAAGTTGGATTACAGGTAGGTCTCGATAAATTAAGAAAATAAAAACAAGAGCAGATTTATGAAAATAACATGAACTATTCAATGTTTGGAGATATCTAGCTTAAAAAGATGAAAACAACATTTAGAATTTATCAGATTGATTAATTATTCTCAGTTCTAAAAAAATCATTCTCAGTTCTATCAGACGTAATACTTATTTTTTAATTTAATTTAATTTAATTTTTTCAGTGTTCCAAGAGTCATTGTTTATGGACCACACCCAGTGCTCCATGCAATACGTGCCCTCCTTAATACCCACCACCAGGCTCACCATAACCCACCCCCCTGCCTCTCCAAAACCCTCATTTTGTTTCTCAGAGTCCACAGTCTCCCATGGTTCATCTCCTCCTCCGATTTCCCCCAATTCACTTTTCCTTTCTTTCTCCTAATGTCCTCCATGTTATTTCTTATGCTCCACAAGTAAGTGAAATCATATGATAATTAACTATCCCTACTTGACTTATTTCACTCACCATAATCTCCTACAGTCTCATCCATGTTGATACAAAAGTTGGGTATTCATCCTTTCTGATGGAGGCATAATATTCCATTCTATATATGAACCATATCTTCTTTATCCATTCGTCTGTTGAAGGGCATCTTAACTCTTTCCACAGTTTGGTGATTGTGGCCATTATTGCTATGAACATTGGGGTACAGATGGTCCTTCTTTTCACTACGTCAGTATCTTTGAGGTAAATATCCAGTAGTGCAATTGCAGGGTCATAGGGTAGCTCTATTTTTAATTTCTTAAGGAATCTCCACACTGTTCTCCAAAGTGGCTGCACCAACTTGCATTCCCACCATCAGTGTAAGAGGGTTCCCCTTTCTCCACATCTTCTCCAACACTTGTTTCCTGTCTTGTTAATTTTGGCCATTCTAACTGGTGTGAGGTGGTATCTCAATGTGGTTTTGATTTGAATCTCCCTGATGGCTAGTGATGATGAACATTTTTTCATGTGTCGGTTAGCCATTTGTATGTCTTCTTTGGAGAGGTGTCTGTTCCTGTCTTCTGCCCATTTTTTGATGTGATTATCTGATTTGCGTGTGTTGAGTTTCAGGAGTTCTTTATAGATCTTGGATATCAGCCCTTTGTCTGTAGTATCATTTGCGAATATCTTCTCCCATTCCCTAGGTTGCCTCTTTGTTTTATTGACTGTTTCCTTTGCTGTGCAGAAGCTTTTTATCTTGATGAAGTCCCCAAAGTTCATTTTTGCTTTTGTTTCCTATGCCTTTGGAGACATGTTTTGAAAGAAGTTCTGTGCCCAATGTCAAAGAGGTTACTGCCTATATTATCGTCTAGGATTTTGAGAGAGTCCGGCTTCACATTGAAGTCTTTTATCCATTTTGAGGACTCTGTTCCACTGGTCTATGTGTCTGTTTTGAGCCAGTACTACGGTGTCTTGGTGAACACAGCTTTGTAGTAAAGCTTGAAATCAGGCAGTGTGATGCCCCCAGTTTTGTCGTGTTCCTGATCTCAAAGAGAAGGCTGTCAGCTTTTCCCCATTGAGAATGATATTCACTGTGGGTTTTGCATAAATAGATTTTATGAAGTTGAGGAATGTTTCCTCTGTCCCTATACTTTGAGGAGTTTTAATCAGGAATGGATGCTGTGTATTGTCAAATATTTTTCTCTGCATCAATTGGGAGGACCATGTGGTTCTTTCTCTTCTCTTATTGATTTGTTCTATCACATTGATTGATTTGTGAATGCTGAACCACTCTTGCATCCTAGGGATAAATCCAACCTGGTCATGGTGGGTAATCTTTTTAATGTAGTGTTGGATCCTATTAGCTAGGATCTTGTTGAGAATCTTGGCATCCGTATTCATCAGGGATATTGGTCTGAAATTCTCCTTTTTGATGGGGTCTTTGCCTGATTTGGGAATCAGGGTAATGCTGGCTTCATAGAAGGGGTCTGGAATTTTTCCTTCTGTTTCTATCTTTTGAAACAGCTTCAGGATAATAGGTATTATTTCTTCCTTGAAAGTTTGGCAGAATTCTCCAGGGAATCTGCCAGGTCCTGGGCTCTTGTTTTTTGGGAGGTTTTTGATCACTGCTTCAATCTCATTACTAGATATTGGTCTATTCAGGTTGTCAATTTCTTCTTGATGCAGTTTTGGATGTTTATAGGTTTCCAGGAATGCATCCATTTCATCTAGTTTGCTTAACCTATTGGCATATAACTGTTGATAGTAAATTCTGATGATTGTTTCTATTTCCTTGGTGTTAGTTGTGATCTCTCCCTTTTCATTCATAGTTTTATTAATTTGGATCCTCTGTCTCTTCTTTTGGATTAGTTTGGCCAGTGGTTTATTGGTCTAATTGATTCTTTCAAAAAAACAGCTTGTAGTTTCGTTGATGTGTTATACTGTATCTCTCTTTTCTATCTCTTTGATCTCTGCTCTAATCTTGATTATTTCCCCTCTTCTGGGGCTGGCTTAATTTGTTGTTGATTCTCCAGTTCCTTAATGTGTAAAGAGAGTTGGTATAATCTGGATATTTCAGTTTTTTGAGTGAGGCTTGGATGGCTGTGTATTTCCCCCTTAGGATCACCATTGCTGTATCCCATGGGTTTTGGACCAATGAGTCATCATTCTCATTGTTTTCCATAAATTGTTTAAGTTCTTTTTTGATTTCCTGGTTGATCCAAACATTCTTAAGCAAGGTGGTCATTAGCTTCCAGGTGTTTGAATTTCTTCCAAACTTTTTCTTGTGGTTGAGTTCCAGTTTCAAAGCATTGTGATCTGAGAATATGCAGGGAATAATCACAATCTTTTGGTATCACTTGAGCCATGATTTGTGACCCTGTATGTGGTCTATTATGGAGAAAGTTCCATGTGTGCTCTAGAAGAAGGAATAGAAGAAGGAATATCTAGAAGAAGGAATATCCTATTATTTTAGGGTTGGAATGTTCTGTACATATCTGTGAGGTCCATCTGGTCCAATGTGTCATTCAAAGCTCTTGTTTCTTTATTGATTTTCTGCTTGGATGATCTGTCTATTACTGAGAGAGGTGTGCTAAGATCCCCTACTATTATTGTATTCATATAATAGGACTCTTTACTTTGATTAACAGTTTTCTTATGTAATTGGCTGCTCCCATATTGGGGGCATAAATACTTATAATTGTTAGATATTCTTGGTGGATAGACCCTTTAAGAATGATGTAAGTCCTTCTTTTTTTTTTAAGATTTTATTTATTCATTTGAAAGACGGAGATCACAAGTAGGCAGAGAAGCAGGCAGAGAGAGGGGGGAAGCTGACTCCCCGCTGAGCAGAGAGCCCGATGTGGGGCTCAATCCCAGGACCCTGGGATCATGACCCGAGCCGAAGGCAGAGGCTTTAACCCACTGAGCCACCCAGGCTTCTGTAAGTCCTTCTTTATCTCTGACTATAGTCTTTAGTTTAAAATCTAATTTATCTGATACGAGAATCACTAACCCCACTTTCTTTTGAGGCCCACTGGTATGAAAGATGCTTCTCCATCCCTTCACTTTCAGTCTGGATGTATCTTTAGGTTCCAAATGTGTCTATTGTAGACAGCATATGGACGGGTCCTGTCGTTTTATCCCTCTGCAACCCTGTTTCATTTTATGAGAGCATTTAGGCCATTCATGTTGAGAGTGATTATTGAAAGATACGTTTTTATTCACATCATGTTGCCTATTAAGTCCTTGCTTCTATAGATAGTCTCTGTAAATTTCTGTTCTATGTCAGTCTTGGATTCTTTCTTCTTTTATAGAATCCCCCCTAATATTTCTTGTAGTGCCAGCTTGGTGGTCACACACTCTTTTAAACCTTGCTGGTCTTGGAAGCTCTTTGTCTCTCCATCCATTTTGAATGTCAGCCTTGCTGGATAAAGTGTTCTTGGCTGCACACTCTTCTCATTTAGTGCCATGAATATGTCTTGCCAGCTCTTTCTGGCTTTCCAGGTTTCTGGATGGGTCTGACGTTATTCTGATGGACCTTCCTCAGTACCTAAGGAATCTCTTCCCCCTAGCTGCCCTCAGAAGCTCTTGTCTAAAATTATGGTTAGTGAGTTTCACAATCAAGTGTCTTGAGGTCTTTCTAGATTCGTTGATCGTGGTGGGTGGTTTTTCTGCCTCTTGGGCACAAGCACTTTTTCAATCCCCCAGATTGGGAAAATTTTCATCCAGAATTTGTTCATCTATATCATCTAGTCTTCTCTCTTTTTCCAACCCCTCAGGGATCCCAATAATTCTGACATTGGAATGTGTCATGGCATCATTTATTTCCCTGATTCTGTTTTCATGGCTTCTAAGCTGTTTGTTCCATCCCTCCTCCTGATTCCTTTTCTCTATCAGTTTTTCCTCTTGATCACTAATTCTATATTCTGCCTCAGTTACCGTAGTTGTTTGAGAATTTAGATTAGATTTGATCTCATTGATAGCATTTTTAACTTCTTCCAGGTTGGCTCTCACTCCTGCCCTTAGAGATTCTATGTTGTCACTAATGGTTTTCTCTAGCCTATCCATTGCCTGGATAATTGCTACCCTGAATTCCCTTTCTGACATACTACTTATGTCCATATCCAATAGTTCTGATGGAGAGGGCACAGTCTCTGAATTTTTCCTTTGTTGGGTGTTCATCCTCCTAATCATTTTGGTAGGAGGTGGTTGAGGGGATGTATAGCTGAATATATCAATCACGATACAGGTAAAGTGCACTCTGGAACGTTTCAGAGCAATCAGATGGCATCACCAAAAAGGAAAAAAAAAAAAGAAAAAAGAGAATGAGAGAGAGAGATAGAAAAAAAAAAAGAGAAAATCCAGCCAGAAATGAGCCACACAATCAAGATTTATAAGTTATAAAAACAAAAACAGACAAACAAAAAGACCGACAATAGCATATGACAAGAAAAAAAAAGCAAAACAGCTAAAATGAACCCCACAAATAAGATTTATGTAATACAAGAACAAATACACAGAAACACTGACAGAAGAAAAAGATGGGAGGGTGGTTATAAATCCTCGATGTGTGCGAGGAAGATTATTTTGGTTCTTCCTGGGTGTATCTTGATATCTTTGTTAAAGGACTCAAACTTTCCAGAGATAAAGGGAGATTAAGACTGGTTTATTTATAGAGGTAGTATTGATTAGGGGAAAAGATGACCTTGAAGCTTATATCTAAATATATATTAAAAAAATGAAAAGGAAAAACACAGGAATACGTATGAAAAAAGATCAAGTTAAAAAGTTATTATGGAATATGTTTTATTAAACCTCTAGTTGTAATGGTGAGTATGTTAAAAAAATTAAAAGAACGATAATCCTGAGAACAAATTAAAAAAAGTCAGGTCGCAGAAGGCAGCTGCTGAGGGATCCCTACTAGAGATCGTGCCGGGTTCTCCCAGGCATGGGCTGGGATCATCCATACCCTCGGAGAGTGGCAGAAGGTTGCAGTCCTAAAGAACACTGGCTCTTTCAGGCCTGGGCAGGACAGCGCTCTCACCCCGGGGTCACGGAAGGTGAGCAGAGCCTAGAAGGCTGTGGACCTAGAGAACCTCGGCTGGTGCCCGCACCAGACTCTGTCACATGTGGGTGGTACTATACCCAGCCAAGAGGTGGTGCAAGCAGTGGAAAGTGGCGGGCTCAGGGACCATGGACTGGAGGCTCCACCACACTCTCTCTGGCATGGGTAGTTGTTGGCAGTGGCCTCCTGGGTGCTGCGATCACCTGATTCCACCAGTTGCCCCTTAAGATCTTCTGCTCTATTTGAGTGCCTTCAACCAGACTCCATGTTAATGCTGGTCCCCAACCACAGGGCACTTTCATATTGGGGTATTACTTTCTCATTGGGTCACTTCTGGTGGCTGCTTCTCCTTTCTGCTTATCCTCTGATATCTGTCCAAGTGTTCCTGTTCTGCTTTACCTCTGCACTGATGTCTTTTGCCCCTGTAGAGATCCAGACGTATATAGTCTTACATCTTGGGCTGATTTCATGGTTGTTCAGAGTGTTCTGGTAGATATTTAGCTCACGTTAGGGGACCAGTTGAAACAGGGTCTCCTACTTCTCTGCCATCTTGCCCCTCCTCACCATAATACTTATTTTTAAACAAATATATTTTAATGCCTCCAGATCAAGTAGGCCTTAGCATTCTCCTGAGCTTGATAGAAATTTGGACAGGTTGTTGCCCCTGACTCTGGGCCCCAGACTTCCCTTTTCTTAGTGCATTTACTTTATTTTTTTCCCAAGTTTTTATTGAAATTACAGTTAGTTAACGTACAGTGTATTATTAGTTTCAGGTGTAAAATCTAGTGATTTAGTGTTTCCATACAACACTTCTCATCACAACAAGTGCATTCCTTAATCCCCACATGTATTTTATCCATCTATCCATCTATCTTCCCTCTTTAGAAAATGTGCAATTGCAAATTATTTCTCTGACCCCTTGAAATGCAGATAAATGTTCTCAGAAGTCTCTTGCCAATTTTACAACTCACAACTGTCTATCCTAAGTACCTAGGAGTCATTCCTCTGAAAGGTAATCATCAAGAAAGACAACACCCTTATATCCCACAAGTCTATGAGAGAGTAGGAGCCTACCTTCAATAAACAACAGTTAGCAAATGCATATCTCCTAATCACATTAATCAACCTGTCCCCTAATGTCCTCCAATACTTTTCCACTAGCACCAGTGCTTAAAACAGGGTTGAATTTAATCTCTCTCCCATATTTCCATAGTCTTGAATAAAGTTTTCCTTGACTACTTATCCAGGGCAATTTTTCTTTGAGAACCTGTATGAGTTTTATATTGCTGCTATAACAAAATGATCACAAACTTCTTCAAAATTGCCTTCTTCAATTAAGCATGAATTGTTATCCTGTGAATAAATATGACTTTCTTTTTCACATCATGCTTTCATTTTTGATGTCTAGTATTAGAAATATGTACAACATCCCTAGTATTTTGTACATATGAGACAATATTGATGCAGGTACTGACAAATAATTCATCTTGTAAACAGATGATGCAAACTGATACCAATGCAGATGATGCAAAATTGATATCAATACATGATATCAGTGTATATAGTATGGCACTGTAAATGTATTATCTCTTCCTTTTGGTTTTTTTAAGACATTTTTTTCTCTGTTTGCTTTATGGTAAGAATACACAGCATATAATACATATACAAAATATGTTAATAACTACTTGTTATTATTAAGGCTTATAGTCAACAGTAGGCTATTAGTATTGAAGATTTGGGAGAATCAAAAGTTATATGGATTTTGACTGTGTGGGAGGTCAGCATAGCTATGACTGGGAAACCAAGAAATACAGATTCAACAGAGGGTGATATATTAGTAATTTAAATAGCATAAAAGCCTTTTGTATCAGCAGTACAATTTCCAAAACAATGAAAAACTACTTGGAAAAAAATTGGGTGCAATTATGATCTAATAGTCAGGAAGCTTCCATTTTCCAATTTTTTGGAAATTCAGAGTACCCTAAAGCCATCTAAAATGCTGTGTATTTATATGTAAAATGAAATGACATTTTAGCTTGACATAATTAAAAACTGATTTTTCACCTATATAAATGTCTGCTGAGACAGTCAAAATTTGTGTGGGACATATAGTAATAATTTTTCATTGTGTACAGTTGTACAGCATATTCAAGGATAATGTAAATCTGTTGTATCCATGCTCTAAATAACAGTATATCCCTTGTAACACACACGACACCCCCTGTACACCTGCCACCTGCACACAGATTTCCCAAACTTTCTAAATCAACTATTGCAGGCAGCACTTCCAACCCTTGAAAGTCACCAATCTTTCCAATCTTCTTATTTTATAGAGAAGGCACTGCATTTACCATTGATCAGCTGATAAATGATAGTTGGAGATTTAATCTGGGACCAATTTCAGGTGTTAGAAATGCACGAAAGAACCAAATTTGCTCAATTTTTCTTTTTTTCATAGGTTTTCTTATTGTTACGGAAGTGATAAAAAAAGAATTTATAATAGGGGTACCTGGGTGGCTCAGTCTGTTAAGCATCTGCCTTCAGCCCAGGTCATGATCCCAGGGTCTTGAGATCAAGCCCCACATTGGGCTCCCTTCTCAGAGGGGAGACTGCTTCTCCCTCCCCTCTGACCCTCCCTTTGCTCATGCTCTGTCTCTCTCTTTCTCTCTCTCAAATAAATAATTAAAAAAATAAAAAAAAATAATTTATAACATAGAAAAGTACATTGTATAGTGTATGAGAAATTGATGTGTTTATTCATAATACATTTGCTAAATAATTTTTATTATATGCTTAGTATGATCCAAACACAAAAGAGTACTTGAGAGGAGACAGTGTCAAGCTAAGCTTGCTAAAATTTTTGCAACTTATTCTTTTTTCAGTGAAAACAATGGTACTGTTTTAACATGGTAATTAAATAATCTGATTTGTATTTTAACAAAACCCCTCCAACTGCTCTGCAGAGAATGGAGAATGGCAGAGGAATGGGAGGAGAATTAAATCCAAAGGACAGAATAGATGAGAAATAAGCATGTATTAAACTATAGTGTGACAGTAGATAGAAGTGAGCAAACTTCACATGTATTGTAGAGATAGAGCTGATAAGACTTACAGAAGGAATGAATTTCTGAGGTGTTGGAAGAAGACATTTTCTAGATTGAGCTCTTGCTTTCTAAATTAAGAAAATCAGTGGCATTTACTGAGAGAGTTTAGGATGGAAGAGATAATCTATGGAAAAAAAGACCTTTAAGATTATTTTCAGGATTAAAATAATCTTGAAGATTATTGCCAGGATCTCAGGATTGAAACCCCCATATTTAAATGTCTTTATAGATTTTAGTACCTATATTAAAGTTTATTCATGATGCAAGTAAAAACAAATAGTTAAAGAATAGAAGGGCATAAATTTTCATCACAACCATAGCTATAGAAATGATTTTTTATTGAGTCTCAGCTTTTCCCTTGAAAGTTGCTGGAAAAATTCTGACATATAATTATACTAAAAATCTCAGTTTCAACAATATTTAATATCTCCTGTTGTCTTCTTCACAATTAAGGCAAATAAATGAAAATAATTTTTTTGAGTAAGCATTTCACAAAACATTTTCACAAGTGACTTTTTTTGCACAAGTTATACCTCTAGTCAAAACTTTCACATATTTGTGTTTTTATTTTTATTTTTTTTTTAATTTTTATTTTTTATAAACAAATTTTTATCCACAGGGGTACATGTCTGTGAATCGCCAGGTTTATACACTTCACAGCACTAACCATAGCACATACCCTCCCCAATGTCCATTACCCCACCCACCTTTCCCGACCCCCTCCCCCCAGCAACCCTCAGTTTGTTTTGTGAGATTAAGAGTCACTTATGGTTTGTCTCCCTCCCAATCCCATCTTGTTTCTTTTCTTCTTTTTC
>PISX010019949.1:0-37045 GCA_004024625.1 Mellivora capensis
GGAACTAGAGGGTATCATGCTTAGTGAAATAAGTCAATCAGAGAAAGACAACTATCATATGATATCCCTGATATGAGGAAGTGGAGATGCAACATGGGGGACTAGGGGGGCAGAAAAAGAAGAAAAGAAAAAAGATGGGATTGGGAGGGAGACAAACCATAAGTGACTCTTAATCTCACAAAACAAACTGAGGGTTGCGGGGGGGAGGGGGTCGGGAAAGGGGGGGTGGGGTAATGGACATTGGGGAGGGTATGTGCTATGGTTAGTGCTGTGAAGTGTGTAAACCTGGCGATTCACAGACATGTACCCCTGGGGATAAAAATTTGTTTATAAAAAAGAAAAATTAAAAAAAAAAAAAAAGAAACTGCAAATAGGAGAAGCTCTGAAAATGGAGTAGATATAATAGGAGGTACTTAAAATAACTGTTGATTGACAAATTATAGATATTGTAATAGTTATTAAAATTATTGTTTTTTCATTTTTTGGCTAAAACCTTAAGGGTTGAAAACAAAATGTTGGTAGTGAGTATTTTCATATTTTTTTGTGAGGTGCAAGACTATTTTTTCAGAATTTGCATCAGAAGATGGTTAGAACCTATAAGGTGCCACAGATTGCATTTGAATGGAAGTAAGGTTAAAAATATGGCTTTTTAAAAATGTTTTTATTTAAATTAAATTTATTAACATGTAGTGTATTACTAGTTTCAGAGGTAGAATTTAGTGATTCATCAGTTGCATACAACACCCAGTGCTCATTCTATCAAGTGCCTTCCTTAATGCCCATCACCCAGTTACTCCATTCCCCCCCACCTCCCCTCCCACAACTTTCAGTTTGTTTCCTATAGTTAAGAGTCTCTTATGGTTTGTCTCCCTGATTTTGTCTTATTTTATTTTTCCTTCTCTTCTTCTATGCTCCTCTGTTTAGTTTCTTAAATTCCACAGATGAGTGAAATCACATACTTGTCTTCCTCTGACTTATTTATTTTGCTTAGCATAACTATGCCTTTTCTGCTGACATCTTAGAAATCTCCCTCAGTTGGCCTTGCAATTACAATATGAAATCTTTTTTTCCATTAGTTGCATGTTACTACTCTCGTTTGACAGATTTGGAAACTAAGGGTTTAAAAGGTTAAATAACTTGCAAATTTCCAAAATATTAATTATAAGTATGATAGCCATAAGGTTCCTCTGTGCACATTACTATTCAAAGAAGACTTATGTCTTTTTTTATAATCTTGTACTTTTTTCTTACAATGCAGTTGTTAAAACAAGATAAATGCTTTTAATAATGTTTAGTAACTGAATTATGCTACTGTAACCTGAGAGCTAAGGCTAAATGGATTATTTTGTGATATATCCACTGAACCTGAGCATAAGTGCCCTCAGACATTGATAAAAAGAGGTTTATATTTCATATAATAGATAACATACATAGGACACATGTTTATGTGCTTATAATAAATTTGTGGAATTTATCACAGGGACACCCAAGCCTGTTAAGACCTACTAAATATAACTTTAAAGTAATGTTAATTCAGAGGCGGGGGGAAAGTATGCATCATCTGCCAACAATTTGATAGCCTGTGATATGTGTAACCAATTGTTCTTATTTACATTAATTTGCATTGTGAAAAGCAATTTTACAGTTTCAGTCAGACTTAATAGGCAATTTGCAGCTGAGTGCCTAATGGCATAGTTACTTAAGCCTGCCCCAGGAGGGCTTTCTAGAACTGATATGAGCCTAAACCTTTTAAATGTTCAGTTGAACATCTTAAAAAGTCAAAAAGTCTTTAGCTATTAGACCCAGTTTGCATTTGCTTTGTCATATTCAGTGCTGCTGCCAAAGCCTACCTTGTATTCAAAGAAGATTTCTCTCTGTAGGCAGGAGATTAGATTCTACAAAATATTGTAGCACACACCAGATGAGTTTTCTTCAAGACAATAATTAAAACAATGCAGACACCAGGTAGGTCACAAATGTAGGAAACAGACCTTTGGTTCATAAGAATGAAAACTTTTTTTCCCCCTTGAATAAGGTATATGCTAATATGCTTAAAACTATATTTCTTCTCAAACTCAAGAAAATAAATGTTTTGCAGAAATAACTTTTTATATTTCCACATGTTGCTTTCAAAGTGTTTTCAATACTCTATCTTGTTTAATCATTTTTATAAGTCTTCCTTTATGGTTTGTCTCCTTTTGTTCTTATTGAGTGTACCAAATTTCCTAGCACATAGTAGGCATTCAGCAAATATTTATTAGAGTTTTTAATTACTAAGAATTAAAACAGGTATTATGCCAAGGTAATGTTTGGAAGGATAGGTAATTCAGTTAAATATGGACTGTATTTGCACTCTATTATAGTAAATTGACTTAATTGATGCTTTATACTCAATGGGGAAGGGCATATTCACTGGAAGACAGTATATTGTCCACTTTTTGCAGCTGTCCGGATATTGCAAATGACTGAGGCCAGTGGGCTCAGGTGAATGCAATTCTTTTTGTGATCAGCTCTTCTGTGGTGAGCAAAAGGAAGAGAACTTGATAGACAAAGCTAGCACCAGTTTTTAAAAATT
The DNA here is from genome assembly GCA_004024625.1 of Mellivora capensis. Classification (NCBI taxonomy): domain Eukaryota; kingdom Metazoa; phylum Chordata; class Mammalia; order Carnivora; family Mustelidae; genus Mellivora; species Mellivora capensis. The sequence continues at coordinate 2,576 of PISX010019949.1, forward strand.
ATTTCACTAGAAATCTACATAATATTTCCAGAAAATTCTCATAAATGGACTAGGCAACATGTATTGATCTGGTCTACACAGCACTGTTAATACAGAACACTCATGGGAGAGAGGGAGGGAATCCTGGGTTTGAGGAGGATTCACTGGCAAAAATACTGAAATGTTCCAAAGAGTAGATGCTGTCTTATCTGAAAAGTCTTCCTATATATTTCATGAAAGATGGAGGGAACTTAAGTGGCTGGACTTGTCTTTGGCTCCACAGCTCCTAGTAAACTTCTAGGAGCACATGCTGCTTGGGGTTCTCACTTTGGGGTATAGGTTTCAGTGTACCTCTAGAAGTAACAGTGAAAAAAAGTTGTTTTCCAAAGTTGTCATCAATGCTGCAGTTCTCCCAACTCAAGGAATGGAGAGTATGAAACAGGTAGTATATAAGGTTTAAGAACAAAGTTCTGATTTAGAAATTATAGGTAAGAGTTCACATTTTGTCACTGTGGAGAAATTGATCTTGACAAAGTCACTTCCTTGATCAACCTGCAAATGAGTGTATTAGCATCATTGCATGAGGACATGTCTGGACTAAATGAGACTTATACCATAGCATTGGTTAACAATAAAAAGCAAGACATGTTCCTTTTTCTAGTAGCTAGCACATTGCCTGGGGTAAAATCTGTGCTTGTTAACTGTTTGTTAAATAAATGAATAAAAGAAAAGACAGAAGAAAGAGGAGTATTTCCCCCTTGGGCTTTACATAAATATAGACAGATCATGTGGCCTCAGAAGGTTTGTGGGATGTCAGTTTACGGAGTAAGGCTTGTGGAGATAGGGAAAGATGGAGAATTTGAGGAGCAGGCAGAAATTACTTCAGGAATAGTGCAGGGATAGTCCTGGAGTTATGGGTAAGATAGAAGTCCTACAGAAGCATTTTTATAAATAACCCGTTACATAGTTTTTAAAAATTTTTTTAAAAATTTATTTGTCAAAGACAGAGGGAGAGAGAGAGAGCAAGCACAGGCAGACAGAGTGGCAGGCAGAGGCAGAAGGAGAAGCAGGCTCCCTGCCGAGCATGGAGCCCGATGTGGGACTCGATCCTAGGACGCTGGGATCATGACCTGAGCCGAAGGCAGCCTCTTAACCAACTGAGCCACCCAGGCGTTCCCCGTTACATAGTTTTATAGTTGTTCCACATGTTTCACTCAAAGGAATTTAAGAATACTTATACATATGTAGAATTTTAAATTGGGGTCTGTTAATTCATCAAGAGAACTATGAAGAGTCTAATTTTTTCCCCTAAATAATGCTCATAGATATAAGTTCTTGTTAGCACATAGAAGTGGCTGTGTGGTCACTTAAAATGAGTCACAACATGACTAAATGTGTAGGTTCAGTAAAGACTTGGCCCTGGATCTGCTCCTGGAATCCCTTCCAGAATATCTTCTGGTCCTCCCCAGAGTCCGAATGTGCTCTGAGTGGGCCTGCATCTTTAATTAACAGCACTACTCCCAAGGAGGGCATTTGTTCTACATCCTAAATGTCCATAGACCATCAAAGCATTTTTCTTCCCAGTGTTTTCCTCTAGATGTGTTTTTAAACTCTTTGTTTCTGAATAAGATGACTATTCTAGTTTTTCAGAACATGGTAATGACACAACTAGAGATTTGCATAAAAGAAGCTCTGTTAGGAATCCCTTGGTTCCTTTTTTTGGAGAAGGGGAAGGTGGAAATCTTAAGGGATATCATGTTTGGAGATCTGGGTTTGAATCCAGCTTTGTCATTGTGACTGGTCTGATGGCAGTTTCATAATTCATAGACTATGTTGGAATATGTGTACATCATGTTCAATACACATCAATTTTATTCCTTGGGGGCAAAGGAGTTTTAGAGAGAAGGAGGAATAGTTTAAAGTTAAGTTCAATTAGAAACACAATAGATGAAAAAGTGAATTTTAATAGTAGTAGTGGAAAAAGTTCTCTTATTTATGTATGTAAGTCATCTTTAAATTAGATAGTCTGATGAAGTCAAGGAACTTTTGTGATTCTCTCCTTAGCTCTTCAGATGTACTTCCCAGATCAGTAACAGCAGAATCAGTCCAAAAGACTGTTAGAAATGCAGAATCTTGGATCCTGTCCCAGATCAGTTGAAATAGGAACTGCATCTTAATAAGATCCCTATAGGATTTATAGATAAAGTTTGCCAACTCCTACTGTAGATGAACCTCTTTTACTTTACAGGTAAGGAAATTGAGACCTAGAGAAATTAAACCACAGCCTGAAGGTCATGGCCAGTTAGTACCTGTAGACCCAGCCAGGATCCAGATGTTTCTTCTTTTAAATCCATGAACATTCCAATGAGTGTGCCCTTAACTCCTCTTGTGTTTCATTGGCCTATATCAGAAGTCACTGAACAGGGTAGGGACTGGAAGACAATATAGAGGTGACTTAATCCTTTGGAACATGAGAAAGGATTTTGCTGTTCCAATCAGCTAGGGCTCATTGCTCCAGAGGGAATGAGTAGCAAGCGCAAACAGTAGGCGACAGAGAGATTTAAGGCAAGCACGGATTGTAGCCAGGTAAAACCTCCATGGATGTGGAACTCAATACAGAGCTCCATTCATTGGGTGAAGAAATAGCAAATCTCTCAAAGATGTTTGCAGTGGTTGGCAATGCTTGGCCTGCCCGGTATTTCAGTGAGACAAATGAGGGATTATTTTTTAAGTATTTATTTATTTGACAGACAGAGATCACAAGTAGGCAGAGAGGCAGGCAGAGAGAGAAAGAGGAAGAAGCAGGCTCCCTGCCAAGCAGAGAGCCCGATGCGGGACTCGATCCCAGGACCCTGATCATGACCTGAGCCGAAGGCAGAGGCTTTAACCCACTGAGCCACCCAGGTGCCCCTGAAGTGAGGGATTTTAGTATGAGTCTGCATAGCTCAACTTTCTTCCTCCTGAATGATTAGTGAGTAGTGTGGGACTGCTTGCTTTAAATGCCTTAATAGGATGAAATCAGGGATGTCATCCCTCTTTTTTAAATGCTGATATCCATAGAGAGATGTAAATCTAATATTTTGACATGTTGAAATTAACAGCTACAATGGTTATTCACTGGTTATTTGCATATGACTATTTCATGTCCTGGGACCTTTTTAAAAGCTCAAAATATTTCCTGAGGAAAATTAGGAACCTCGTTACTGTAGAACGAGAGAATTGACTTACAGAAAATAGTTTTGCCTTTACTTGTCCTTCCTTCCTTCATTCATTCACTCACTTATCTTTATTTGCTTTTATCCACAGGATTTTTAGGCAATTTCCAAGGATAAATTCATAAGAAGATAATGAAATAATTAAGGGATTAGGGTCATAAGGAAAAATGAGGATGGCAGAATAAAATAAAGCAGGGATGAGGCAGTCCCCAAAATGTTAATTATAAAATATTGTATGCTTAATAAGTTGAGCTATCAATGTGTTTTCCAGCTCCATGTAACCATGAAAAAAAAAAAAAAGGAAGATTTATGGTGTCTGTAGCAAAGAAGATACTCTAATCTGAAAACAGCTTTTCTTGATCCTGTGGTTAAAATACTCTATTTTTTTTTCTATAAGAGAAGCACTTTGAGATCATGTCTTATCCTTTGTCATACAACTCTCTGAATAAGCATGTTTAAAGTAACTAATCTTCATTTAAAAATGCACTATAAAATAAAATTAAGACATGAAATTCATGTACTGAGTGAATGTATTATATAAGAGAATGATACAACAGTTTTTGAAGTGCTAGGAATTTTAATTGGTGCAGGTAGACCTTTCATTACTAAACACAAAATAAGTTTAATTTATAAATTTGCTATAAGGAACAACTGATACATAGTAAGCAGTTTATTTAAGGGGAAAAGATATGCAGAGTATCCACATGGTGATGACAGAAACAAGCATAAACTAATGCATCAGACCTAACTACCTAAGCAGTGTGAACATACACTCTTCAGTGCACTTAGGTGACATGCCACCATTAATTGGCTAGTTGGTTTTCACATGCTGTCAATTAATCTTTAAAACCATTAAGGCCTGGCATGGCACTGGAGGAAAGCAATCACAGTAATCTTTCAAACTGGGAAACAAAGATTATTCTACTAATTAGTATCTTCTCTTTGCTGAAAGCAATTGAAATCTATGTTGGCATAAGCTTGCAACTTTCAACAATTCTCCAAGGGCTTCCTTTCAATTATTTTAAAAAATATTTCTCTTTCTCTTTTATATTTTCCTGTTCACTGATCTTTTCTTAAATCTCAGTGTTTGCTTGTTTATTTCTAGTACAAAACATGGGATTTTTTTTTGTCATCTGAAAAGGAATTTAATGATCACCAGAGATTCTTGTGGAAAAGATTTAGATACTAGAAATCCTATAAATCTCCTGAAATTTTATATAAAACATTTAGTGTATGTACATGTACTATTTCACTCTGTAAACAGTTATTGCATGACTATTATAGGCAAAGTACAAAAGTAAATATAGACAGATGTGGCCACTACCCTCAGCTTAATTTCTAGCTACAGGTATCAATATGAAACACATGATTATTTAACTATGGGGGATGATTTAAACATAATTATAATGAAGGTGAAGGATGAGTACTGTGGGAGCATGTAGCTAAGGGGAAGCAGGGAAATCTTTCCTTAGGAAGTGCCTTTTTTTTTTTTTTAAGATTTTATTTATTTATTTATTTGACAGACAGAGTAGACAGAGAGGCAGGCAGAGAGAGGAAGGGAAGCAGGCTTCCTGCTGAGCCAAGAGCCCAACGCGGGGCTCAATCCCAGGACCCTGGGATCACGACCTGAGCCGAAGGCAGAGGCTTTAACCACTGAGCCACCCAGGCGCCCCAGGTAGTGCCTTTTGATGTGAGTTCTGATGGATGAGTCGGGGTTAACCATGGGAAGGGCTGTGTGAGGGAATAGAAGGAGAGAAGAATTGGTGTGTGTGTGTGGGGGGGATCATGTTAGACTAGATGAAGCAGGATCTCTGAAAGCTCTGAGAAGGAGCATTTCATGCCCAAGGGTCTGAAGGAAGGCCAGTTAGGCTATACGCACAGTGTCTAAGAAAAAGGAAAGAAAGAAGTCATCTCATGGAATCCAATACTGTTCATTGCAGACTTCTCTGTTCAAGAACGTGAGATCTAATGGTATGTGCTTCCTGGAATTCACAGTTAGGCAACAATGCCTGATAAGGCCAGAGTCCAGGATTTTCAACTCCCAGGCTGGGTTACTCACTGTATTTTGCACAATCTACCCAGAACTGCTGCTTGTATTTCCCCACATCTCTTTCCTTCCCTCTCCTCTCTCTATGCATATAGAACATCATTGGTTAGTGTCAAATTATAATTAGAGACATAGTACCTGCCCCAAGGAATGTGAGGCACACCTGGATCCATACAAAGTACATGAAGACAGAAGTGTCCTACTTACTGCATCATGTCATGTTTCTGTAAATACAGTAATTTGGGAGGGAGGGGAAGATAAAGGGACTGAGAGCGAAGGCTCTCTCCTGCTTTTTATAATGATGGCCAATATGATAACTTGTAAAATCTCAATTAACAAGATGAGGCAGAGAGAAATGCTAATCAATTTTATCAAAGAGCCTGGTGGGACCTTGTTTTGTATCCAAGATTAGCAAGATTAGCTCTCCAATAGTAGAGAGCTGGGATCCTGTGTATTCAAGCCACTAAATCCCATTGCCCACTGGCACATAAAATCATCTGGACCTGGTCCTGCTCTGGCAGGAGGTTCGTCCAGCTTTTTAATGCCTTTCATTTCAGAAATAGCAGCTCATAGTTGTATGCTCATAAATACAGTGTCTACAAACTATAAGGCCTCTGTAAGGTAGGATCCGTTAAAAAAAAAATCCAGCTATTTAAGCCTTAAGCCACATTTCTGGAAGTGAAGATTGGAAAAGTTACCCTTTTTTTTTGTTTTTCCTAACAAAAGACAGCCTGATATTAAAATTACTGAATTGCTTAAAAACTGATTTGTTTTGCCTCTGTTGTTGTTGTTGTTATCGTTGTTAATGAAAGGGAGGCACAAGGAACAGCTTTCTTTTCACCTCCGCTTTTGTGGAAAGTGAGTAAGTCAGTCTTACCCATGTAATTGTTGAAGTTAGGTAATATTTAGTTGAAAGACCTTATCCCATGATCTGCTTTTCACACTGAAATATTGAAGTTACAGAACTTAGTGATAATTTTAGTGGTAACGTAAAAAAAAATATGAAAGTGAAATTAAGTCATATAGTGGAGTATTATATAGCAGTAGAAAGGAATGAGTTCCAGTGAATGCAACTATTTGGCTGAATATTAGCAACATAATAGTAAATAAAAACGTTCTGAAAGATTAAATACTGTATGATAAAGCTTAAAAATTTCAAGAATTGGGGCACGTGGCTGACTTAGTTGGTAGAATGTGTAACTCTTGATCTCTGGATTGTGAGTTCGAGCCCCTCATAGGGTGGGTGGAGAGATTACTTAAAAATAAAATTTTTAAATATTAATACCCATCAAAGTTAACTTTATATATACAATAAAAATACATACCAGAGAAAGTTGAACATGGGATTCAGAATCATGGTTTCTTTGGGTTGGGGAGAAGGGCAGTAGGATGATTAGGAAATGATAGTTAGACATAGGTTGTTGGCCAAAGTACTGGTTGTTCTTTGGGTGGTGGATTTCCAGGTATTTATTTCATTTTTTAAAAAAATAGTCAAATAACTATCGTAGGTTGATTGTATAAGTGTCCTTATGCAAAGGACAAAAGATCCAAAAGATCCCAGAGAGATGACAGAGTGATACCCCTGACCCTGACTGGTCATTTTAATTGTGCCTTTGCAGAGAGAGAAAAGAAACAAACATGGTCTGTCTATCCTATTGAACTGCAAGGACAACATGTATTTTGGAAGGAGCTTGTAGGGTCTCTGGCTACCTGTTAACTCCCAGTTGAGAAAAGCCACTGTGGCAATAAAGAATGCATTGTCATTCCAAATTACTAAGTTTTCTCGGATTATTTCCTTACCTTTGCAAGTTGTGTGGCACTTTAAAAAGTAGAATTTATTGAATGAAACCGATGTATGGCTGTGATAGAGGGAGTGAACCAGAATGGCACGGTGTTGGGAGAGACCTTTTAATAACAACATGATTTTAACTTATGCATATTTGCATTCTATCCCAGTTGTTCAAACAGTTGATCCTGATACTCCAACTGATATTGAATCCCTTTTTTTCACAGTATCAATTCAGGAGGTTTGTTGGGGGGAAAAAAGATATCTAACCATATGGAAAATCTGCCTAATTAGAATACAAGGTTGGGTAGTGGTTGCTTATTTGCACTTTTGGAAAAGTCTCTGCTCCCTGCATATTTCCTATTACAGCTAATACAGTCCTTCTTCCACTGACGGGTCATGCTTTTACCATGAATACCTTCTTTCTTCAGTAGGGCTTATATAATTTTGAGGCACGGGGACTTCTGTTTAAAATATTATGCTTCCCAAGGATATGTACATTTTACTAAGAAAGCTTGAACGATGACCCTGTTCAAGATACCTTTCAATCATGAAATGTCAGATATTGGTGGTATGAGAGGAGATAGTTGGAATAGATTTGCCTACTCAGGATCTTTAAATTATACTGCATGTGGAGATATATATATATATATATATATATATATATATATATATAAATATCTAGAGTCAGACTATAAACTAGCTTGAAATATAATGTTCCAGCTGGGGTGCTTAAAAGTCATATTGTTTCTATTTGTACTAAAATAGTATTAAGGGTGTTACTTCTAAAATGAAGTGTGGGATTTTTATTTTACTATCCAATCCAGCCTCAGAGCTGCACTGTTCAATAAGAAGGCAGGGAATCAGCACATTGTTCCGGCAAGGATCCTGAGAGAAAGATAATTCATTCTGTTAGATCCCTACTGCTGGTTCAACCAAACATGAAGTCAGTTCAATTATCTATGCTGTTGGAAGGGAAAAGTGACCTAACTGATCAAAAACCAGAGGCTGGGGGGGGAGGGGGGAGGGAACACATCAATGGATCGCTATGAAAATACAATTTTTTTTTAAAGAGAATTTTAAAATTACCTTGCTCAGTTCTTTTAGAATTCAACTGGTTTCCACTTCCTTTATGACGGTTGGATGGGGAGTTAAATATTACTTTGTATAATGTAAAATAATATCCGTGAGAAAAACACTAATAATATTTAGCCTCTATTAAATACCTATTTTGTCAGTTATATTGCTAGAGAGAAGATCTGATTATTTCTACTTAATTTCTTCAATATCTGTGTATGTGAATTTCTTACTAGAGTAAAAGCTAGCAAAATTTGCCTATATTAAAATGTTAAGCACAAGTCAGTTCATTGGACAACTAACTACATTTCCTGTAGTAAGTGAACATACCATTTAGCTCTGTACTACATACACAGTATTTATTCTTAAAAATCAAATGATATTAAAATATAATAATGGGTTATAAAAATAATGATAAGGAAAAAGAATCATAGTCGTTTATCTCCTTCCTTCCACAAAGCGAGAGTCCTGCTCCACAAATAACACGATCTTGTAATCTTTTAGGTATCTCTTCGGGTATTTATGCCAAGAAAGAAATTAAAAAAAAAAAAAAAACTTACACTGCTCTATTTGACTTTCTATTGTGGAAGACTAGGATTTGCAATTACCTTTCATGTTAGTTATCTATTAGTTTATAACAAACTACCCCCCAAATCTAATAGCTTAAAACTGCAAACATTTACTATCTCTCAGTTTCTGAGGGTCAGGCATCTGGGAGACACATAGCTGGGTGGTTTTGGCTCAGGGTATCCCATGAAGTTGCCCTTGAGATATTCACTAGGGCTGCCTGGCCTGAAGCTTTGACGGGGGCTGGACAGTCTGCTTCCAAAAGGCTCCCTCCTGGGGCTATTGGAAAGAAGCTTCACCTCTCCCCTCCATGGGCTAACTCCACAGGATACTGAGTTCTTAAGGGTTAGCAGCTGACGACCACACAGGGGCGCTGGTGTTTTGGGGTTATAAAAGGTACTGTACATTTTTATAACCTAATCTTGGGCATGGCACACTAGCATTTCTGCCGCATGCTATTTGTCATACAGACAAACTTTAGTGTAAAGCAGGAGGGAGTTACATAAGGGAGTGAACAGCAGGAGGCTGGGCCATTGGAGCGCCTCTAAGAGGCTGACTATCACAGTTTGCAACACTCCTCTCTGCTGCTCCAGCCACTCCCCATTTCTCTTTCTTACCTCAGTCTGTCCAATATGGTTATATTACAGTTTTATTTAGAGCATTGCTCAATTTATATATATCGTTATGGCTATGGGAAGTAAAATTCTGAGATTTCACATGTCTGAGAATATCCATCCTAACTCAATTTGTCTGGGCGTAGAATTCTAAGATGAAAATAATTTTTCTCACAGAATTTTAAAGTCATGACTCAATTTTTGTTTATCTTTTGTGGTTGTTTTTGGAAAATCAGATTTCTTTCCTATTCCCAATTCTTATACATTTCTTTCTGGAAGATTTTAAGGTCTTCTCTTTAATTTTTTTTTTTTTTTTTTGGTGTTCTGAAGTTTTTCTGTGGTATAGCTCATAAGGTTGTAAATATACAGAATACCCAGTTAAATTTGAATTTCAGATAAATAAAAAATACTTTTTTTCATAGAAGCAATCCTAAATATTGCATGTAATATATTATGTTAAAAGATTGTTTATTTGAAATTTAAATTTTAATGGACACCCTATATTTTTAGTTGCCGAATCTGCCAAACCTAGTACCTCAGAATAATTCATCCTATTCCCTTCTTTCCTTCCTTTCCTTCCTCCCTCCCTCTCTTGCCCACTCTGCCCCTCTTCAATCTCTCTCTCAACTATGTAGAAAACCCTGTTACTCATTTTAGGGAGATTAAATAAAGATCATTTGTAAAATATCTTCTCCCCTCATTCTCCACTCAGCACCTCACCCATATGCTTTCCTCTGGGGAGAGGAAAGGGTGTTCTTCTAGTTGCAAGTAGTGAGGATGGGACCTGGTTTTACAAAGTCCTTTATTTAGATTTTCATTTTCAACCACTGGTCTGGCTTTATTCCCATCCCAAACACCATCTTCCCTGAGGCTTCATGGCTCTAATTAATGTACCTTTCAATGGTTGTGTGGTTTAAACTGGCTTGTATCTTTTCGTCAATCTTGTGCAGGCTTCTTAACTTTGCTAAGGGAGTTAAGACTGTATTATTTCGTTTTCCCTAAGCTTTCTGAACTTTCCTATTGCTTCTGTTAGTTTGAGGTGGAGCTGAAGCAGCAGACACTACATTGGCCTTAGATGCGTCAGAAGTCTATTGCTTCTGGTAGGAAATGCCTGTGAGGAAAAATGGGGAGGAGGCCTGAGGAAGGCTGGGGAGGCTATAAGATCATTTTGCAGGATGGATACTTTTGAAAGAGAGAGGGAGAAATTTTGAGTGGAAGAGGGTTTTTTTGTTTGTTTGTTTTCTGTTTTTTGTGTGTGTGTGTGGTTTTTTTTTAAGATTTATTTATGTGTGAGAGAGAGCATGTGTGGGAGCACACGTGGAGGGGAGGGGCAGAGAGAGTCTTAAGCAGACTCCACCAAATGTGGCACCCCACCCGAGACCAGATCTCATGATATCCAGATCATGACCTGAGCACAAACCAAGAGTCAGGTGCTTAACTGACTGTGCCACTGGGTGCATTACCCTGGCACCCGGAGTAGAAGAGTCTTAAACAGCAATGCAGTCCTTACAAAGTTCAGTAAAGCTGATGGGATTGATCAAGCAAAAGTCACCCATCAGAGAAGTCCCACATCTTCCAGGACTTAAGCTGCATTAACATTTCTGCAAAGCTCACTCCCTGGCCAAGAGCGGTTTATGGGAAATGTGGCCCCAGGGTGAATGCAGGGATGCATTTTGGAGTGCAGCAGCTGAGCTGTTGGTCACTTATGCTTTGCACCACAGGAAATTTGAGAGATACAGTTTCATTTCTGCTATATTGCTACTCTCCCAATCACTCTATCCTGGTGTAAATACCCACACATACACATATGTATTAGGATAGGATAATATATATATGTTATCATGTGATGGTATATATATATATATATATATGTACATGTATATGCACAAGATATGTGTATATATGTATATAGGCATATGTATGCTAATTCACAAGAATACATATATAAATCATATAACTATTTTCTTTATATATAAAAACATTTCCAAATTATGAAAAATTTTTTCAGATTATTTGTTTTACCTTCCAAAGCTGTGTGGCACTTTAAAAATTAGTATTTATCACATGGAAGTAATTTATGGCTGTCATAGAGGGAGGAACCTATTGTAATTACTGTAGTTATACTGTTATTGCCACTATGTTGATAAGGAAATGACGTGCACAGAAGTGAGAAAATTTCTCAAGGTCACAACCAGTTAATGGTAAAGCTAGGATATGAATCTAGATAGTCTGACCATAGAGCCCATATATTTTCCACTGTACTATGTTATCCCATTTCCACAGTGCAGTTTTGTTATATAATAAGATTTGTCTGTCCAAGTTAAAAGGTAGGTTTGGTTAATGTATCTATAAGCATTTATGAGAAACATCTGAACACCTACCATTTCAATAAGATTTTAGTTGTGGAAAATTATACTTAATGAGAAAACTAGCTCTTCTATATAGAACAAATTACCCCCAAAACATAGTGGTTTAAAACAATAGTAATTATTTATTACCTTTTATGGTTTCAGTGAGCCAGAAATTCAGGGAGAGCCTCTCTATCATCTGTGATACTTAAGATTATCAACTGGAAGAATCAATGACTGGGGGCTGAGATCATCTGAAGAGATGTAACTCTTACAAGTCTAATTGCTGATGCTGTCTGTTGGCTATTGCTCAGTACACCCCTGTGGGGCTTCTATATGTGGCTTGGGTTTCCTCACCATAAGTGGGTGGTTAGCTTCCAGGACAAACATCCCGAGAGTGAGATGGAAGCCATACTGCCATTTTTTTTACCTGCTTTTCAAAGTTGCATAACATTATTTGACTCATTATAACTCATTTAGTTATAAAAATCCACCCCCCATTTAAGTTTTAAGAGGAAGAAAAATAGGCATCGTCTGTTAATGAAAATGTGTCAACATTCCATGGTAGGAAGAGATGGGATATCTATTTATGTCTAAGTATGTATGTTTATGCATGTATCTGTCTATATAATCTATCTGTCTGATGATCTACTACCTTTCTATGTCTGCCTTTGGAAAAATACATTCTGCCTCATATCCTCCAGTGACAAAAAATTGGAAAGCTGGATAAGATTCATTTAGACTTTCTGGAGAGTACAATGTAAATTTCTTAATATACCCACCAATTTTAATAACACTTCATAAATATTCTAAAAGTGTTGCTGCCTTAAAATAGAGAAGACATCAAGGAAACAAAACTTTTGTTAAGATTTGTCCACTATAGGGCAGCTTCTCTTGATTTGAAATAGCTATGTTTTGTCTTACAAGCTGTCATCTTTTTGGTTAAAGAGGCTTAAAGCCATACATCTTCAATTTTAAAGCTCAAATAATCACATTTACTAGCTTTTAACCTTGGATAAGTTATTTAACTTCTCTAAGCCTCAGTTTCCTCTTCTATGAGAGGATAATAATATCTCACTGAGGGAGTTTGTTATAATGAAGTAATACATGGGACAGAATAAGTCATCTTTATGTTGCTCTCCATTTATAAACAGGCATTTGAAAGAACACTCCTTTTTGGATCGGTCTATAAAGTAAGAAAATCTTTCAAGCAGTAATTCTCTTATCAGATAGGTTATGCTAAAAAATGTTCACTTGAAAGATGTACAAATGTGTTGGCTTTCATCAATTTATATAACCCAAGTTATAAACATTTGAGAACAGCCCAAAAATAATGCCCAGAATTCTGAATTGTGGAGCACTCACTAATTCATAAACAACAAAAACTTCACTGAGTACCCAATATATGTCAGACATCAAACTAAAAACTGGGCATAAACACTGAACGAGGTGGACTTGCCCTAATAAACACACACATAACAAAACCACATGTTTATTCTATATTGTTATTGTATTAGATGTTGCTTCTCCTGCTTTTATCCCCAACATCTTGAGGATACATTCTCTCTTCTCCATACTTCGTCCTTTAAGAGCTTTATTGCTTCACACGTTCATTCCACATCATGACCATCTAGGCCGTCCTTTTTCTTTAATAGAGCTTAGAACTTGGGAAGGAGTTTGAGCACAGTAGCTGTCTTACTGAGAGACGCAGCAAGTCTGAGTCCTAAATTGAGTAATATATAACAGCTGTTTTGTTTAGCCTCTGTTGCACTGAAAACACATTGAGTTCTAAGGAATTTCTCGAGTAAACTTGAAGTTTGAAGAAAGAGAGACACCACATCCATCAAAACTTGAACACTCCCCTCTTCACGCTTTAGTTAGCATTCTGCTTTTTGGCATCAAGAAGTATACAATAATCCCAGGTGAAAACTCAGAAAATAATTTTATCCTTGGTGTGCCAGGCAGTGCTGATGGATGCTCATGACTATATTCCTGAATCCTGGTGCCTGGGGTACTGAGGAAGATGGCTGGTTTCAGAGATTTGTTTGAGCCTTAACTGTGCATTATTTGCTCTACCATTATGTATTTCCCCTGGGTGTTAACCTTTAGCATGCCTTTTTCTCTCTACATATACTTAGTTCTTCCTTCATCTCAAGGTTGTCTTTTATCAGTAGTCTGTAATCATCAAATGAGCATATAATGCTTTCTGTGCAGCAAATATTTCTGAAGGAACAACAAAGAAGAGTTGATAGAAACCACGCCACTGAAGAAAAGAAAGTAGACCAAGTTCTTTCCTTTTCCTGATGTTATTGCAGTCCATGTACTGTACCAGTCGGGTGTTTTGTAGAATGGGACATTCTACAAAATATGTGCATTTTATATTTCAGAGTATGACACAGCTCTGATTGTACTTTCTACTATGCTGGTAAATTAAACTATGCTCAATGTTTTAGTACTTCCTCTTTGTTCTTTGGTAAAATTATTTCAATTGGGATAACAAAAGAAGAGATACTCATGAGCCAATATTAGATAAATCAACACTGAGCCCAGCAAAAATATTTGCTTTCGACAGCCATAGAGTTGCCATTTTTTAATGTATCGTGTCAAAAGCAGCAGACTTGAAAATGATGGCTCCACTTTAATTAAAATAAAACCTAGATTGGAAGTGGAAAATCATCCATACTGTTTACTGATTTTTAAGTTTTGGAATAATCCCTGAATGATCTGATACTTCTTTGATCTGATTGGTCTTTGTGTTATCAAAATAGCTGCTACTTTTTAAGGACCTCTTATGTACTGACCACGGTGCTAAGCACTTCACAGGTAGGACCCGATTAGGTAAGAACTGTTACTTCTCAGACTTCTAACGCTCAAAATTTGGTGCATCAAAATGACTGGAACATATAAAAATGACTAAAGATTTCTGTTGTTATTGAGGTTGTTGTTTCTGCATGATGTTGAGAGAAGAGAGTGAAGGAGTAAGGGAAGTCAAGTGTCTGTCATATGTATCATGCAACTCTTAAACCCTCCATGCTTTTAGTGCCTATTGCCTACCAGGCTCTGTGCTGCTTGTAAACTGCCCAAAGCATGGTGGCTATGCTGGAAAGTAACATGTAAATGCATACTTACAGCATATTATGGTAATTGCCTAGGGCTCATAGATACTTTTTAAAGACTTATTAAATGAATGGATTAGTTTATAATGCTGTGGGGTAAAGAAGCAGGGAAAGCCCTCATTGTTATTCATATGATTTTAATGCTATAACTGTTAGACAAGTACACGAGAGACGTTCAGAATCGTAGCGTATGCCATTTATATGTAGATATAAATATCTACAAGGATATTTGGCTTTTCCAGAAAAAAAAGTTTATGAAAATAATTCAGACATGCATCCAGCAGGAACTAGATTAATTGGATCCAATCTAAGAATAGAAACAGTAGTCAAGAACATAATCATGCCTGAGAATTAGGTAATGTCTATGTTTCAGGAATGTGGATTGAGACTACTCCATTTAAACGACATAATGGTTCAGTGAGGCAAAAAGACAGACCTACTCATCTCCTTCTGAGGCAAGAAAAATAGCCCTGCATGTCCATATGATTACATCAAATTCAGATATATGATTGACATGCAGCCTTGGCTAGTGGAGAAACAAACTCCAAACTTTTTAGCTAAGGAAACCCCAAACTGCATTGCATGATAAACCTAGATTGCTTGAAAACATAGAATTGTGTCTTCTGTGAATGATCATATTTAATCTTGGGATAACTTAACATTAAATTTTAAGATGATGAAATAAATCCATAGTATTCATAGTTTTATGTTATATTTGGAAATAATTTGTATATGTTTGGTGTTTTGAGTACTTGTAACATTTAAAAGAAT
This sequence comes from Mellivora capensis, assembly GCA_004024625.1. Taxonomy (NCBI): domain Eukaryota; kingdom Metazoa; phylum Chordata; class Mammalia; order Carnivora; family Mustelidae; genus Mellivora; species Mellivora capensis. Next base: position 18,096 of record PISX010019949.1, read on the forward strand.
TTGGCATTTTGAGAGTAAAATTTGGCAATTTAAAGTTCCTAACAGATTAGACTTGTGATTTCAATTAAAAATTGGTTGCCTAGTAATTGTGAAATTTTTGTAACAGGATAACAGGATTTTCCTAAATTTGTAAAAAGTATTGATATTTTGATGAGAAATTAAGATTAGTTTAAATTTTTATATTTATAAGAACTACGTAAGTACTTGGGAAGGTTTGTTTATTAAACAACTAATGTACTTAAAGGTAAGGGACAACATGCTATATTTATAAATGAAGGATTAAACAGTTAAGGACATTTAAATAAATAAAATGTGTCTTGGGGCGCCTGGGTGGCTCAGTGGGTTAAAGCCTCTGCCTGCGGCTCAGGTCATGATCCCGGGGTCCTGGGATCAAGCCCCACATTGGGCTCTCTGCTCAGCAAAGAGCCTGCTTCCTCCTCTCTCTCTGCCTGTCTCTCTGCCTACTTGTGATTTCTGTCTGTCAAATAAATAAAATCTTTAAAAAAAAAAAAAAAAATAAATAAATAAATAAAATGTGTCTTAAAAGTAATTGCTAAATTTGCTAGATTTATAAATAGAATAAGATTCACATATTTAAAGTATAGGGAAGGATTAGGATTTTAAAATGTAGAATTAAATATTAATCATATAAATAGAATAAGATTCACATATTTAAATTAAAGTATAGGGAAGGATTAGGATTTTAAAATGTAGAATTAAATATTAATCATATAAATACTGAATAAAAAAGTAATAATAATAAAAAATAAATAAAATCTGAATATTTTCTTTGTATAAAAACTATATACAAAGACATCAAAAAACTCCTCATTTTGATGCATTTTTCTTTAAAAGTCTGTTAAGTTATATAAGAAGGTATGAAGTGAAAGAACAGTTCTTTCCAATTGTTTTAGTTGTTTGAAAGGGATATTATTTAATCTGAATATTTGTTACATGATTAAAAGTAAGCATATATTTTTTAATAAAGAGCTTTTTTTACATACCTTTAAAAGTAATCCCAACTTGGGGCGCCTGGGTGGCTCAGTGGGTTAAGCCGCTGCCTTCGGCTCAGGTCATGATCTCAGGGTCCTGGGATCGAGTCCCACATCGGGCTCCCTGCTCAGCAGAGAGCCTGCTTCCCCCTCTCTCTCTCTGCCTGCCTCTCTGCCTACTTGTGATCTCTCTCTGTCAAATAAATAAAATCTTTAAAAAAAAAAAAGTAATCCCAACTTTCAGAAAGATTACTATTTAAATTTTTAAAATTCTGAACATGTTTTTGTTATTGTCACAAAAAATAAACTCTTTCCAAGCTCAAGTTTTTACTCAGAAAATATACTTCTAAGTAAGCAATTTCTCAATAGTTTGTGAAATCTATTGAGGTTCTGTTTTTCTTTAAAATGTTTATGCCTCTCTTTTTCTCTCCAAATACTCTTCAACTAATTTTATTGGGTAGATTTTCTGCTAGGACAATCCGTAAGTGAACAAATGTAATTCAGTAACTACCAGACATTGTATTATGGAAGGACATCTGTGGAAGCTCTTGGAGGTAATCTCCAGGGCTTATAGTTTATAACCAGTAATGAAGATAACACTCAAAAGCAAAAGCACTCACTCCATCAGGTGTTCTGTAATTCAAACACTGATTCTTAGATATTTCCAGTCAAATTTCCATTGTAAATTTTGAACAGACCAGCTTGATTGTTGGAAAAGTCTCCTGTGGTGATACTACTCTGTACACATTATAAACAATGTCACATCCCAGGTTGTAAGGCTCTTCCTCAGAGATCTGTTAGTTCTGTAGTTTAGATTGTTAAGGTGATGGAAGGTAATCTTAATATTGCCTATCTGTCCATGAAGAAATAATAGTGATTAAAAAAAAACAGCTTTATTGACACATAATTCACATACCCACAACTCACCCTTTTAACATATAAAATTTAGTATATTTACAATATACGTACAATATATTTACAATATAATGTATACAATATTATTATGTTTATTAGTAAGTACATATTGTACTTATGTACTTATTAGTAAGTACATATTGTGTAACCATCACTGCAATCTAATTTAGAATATTTTCATCACCCTGCAAAAGAAACCCAGTATCCTTTACAGTTGCTCACCATTTCTCCCAATTCCCTGCTTCCATCCTAAGTAAACACTAATCGACTCTTTGGAATAATTTACCTATTCTGGACATTTCATATAAATGTAATTATATAATATCTTTGGTAGAGTAATTAGATGATGTGCAATCAGGCTTCTCAGCCCCACCCCTACCCTTGAAATGTATGCTTTGCACACCATTTCCACAGTGGTAGCTGTTCCAAGGACATAGCCTTGAGAGTAAAGTGTTGAGACCATTTGGATAGGAGGTCTGACTGAACCCAGTTAAGTCCTCCATATAAACTTTTAAGATTCTGGTGGGCAAGTGTGTACATCTACTCCTCTTGCAGCTGCCCAAGACAAGCCTTGTAAGTTCCTTGCTCATTAAACCTGAAACCTACCAATTTGGATTGGTTTGCCTCATTCTAGGGTCTCTCCTTTCACTCTTTGTATAGAGCCAGTTTGCAAACCAAAAATATGTGGACCTTTGTGACTCAGTTCTTTTACTTTGCATAATGTTTTCGAGAATCATCAATTTTGTAGTATGTATCAGTATGTCATACCTTTTTTATGCTGAACATTTCACCAGATGGATATAAAGCATTTTATTTATCTGCTCATCAGTTGTTGAAAATTTGGATCATTTTTGCTTTTTGGATATTATGAATAATGCTGGTATGAGCATTAGTGTAACAGTTTTGGGTAAACAGAAGTTTGATTTCTCTTGGATAGACTTTGGAGTCAAGTTGGATCACATATTAACTCTGTGTTTAAATCTTTCAGGAGTTGCCAGACTGTTTTCCAAAAAGTTGCATCATTTTACATTCTTACAGCAAAGAATAAGGGTTCTAATTTCTCCTCATCCTCATTAACACTTGTTATTGTCTGTCTTTCTTTTTATTATTAGTGTATGTAAAGTGGCATTTTGTTGTGGTTTAATTTGCATTTCCCTGATTATGTTTTTGATCTGTCTAATTATGTTTATGCTTTTTGTGTATTTCTTGGACTTTTGTTTTATCTTCTTTGGAGAAGTGGCTGTTCAGATTCAGATTTGTCAATTTTAATTTTTTTGCTATTGACTTATAATAGTTCTTTATATATTACATATTTAGTTCCTTATCATATATATATCTTGCAGATATTTTTTGCACTATGTGGATTGTCTTTTAACCTTCAGGATAGGATCCTTCAAAACAATTAATTTTGATGAAGTTCAATTTATCTTTTTTTTTGCTGACTTGTTCTTTTGCTGTCATCTAAGAACTGTGCCTAGTCCGAGGTGACCAAGTTACACATCTATGTTTTCTTCTTAGAGTTTTACAGTGTTAGCTCTTATATTTAGGCCTTATCTGAACTCTTATTTCTATTACTTTGATATTTATATATAAATATATTTACATATTTATATTTTAGATATAATATAATATATTAAATATTTATATATATAAATAAATTTATATTTATTCTTATTCCAGTTCCACATTGTCTCGATTACTGTGCTTTGTAGTAAATTTTGAAATCAGAAAGTGTGAGTTGAGTAGAAGTGTTGGGAGTGGATATTCTTGTCTTGTTCCTAATATAAGAGGAAATACATTCAGTTTTTTCTATTAAGCATGTTATTAGCTGTGGGATTTTTACAAATGCCATATTTTTCAGAATTAGGAAGGTTTTTTTAATTATTATTAGTTCGCTGAGTGGTTTTTTCATGATGGGATATCAGAATTTGTCAAAAGCTGTTTCTGTGACTATTGAGATGATTATATTTTTTCCTTTTCATATTGATGTGGCATATTATATTAATTGAATTTGGATGTTAAATTCTTCAGATAGATCATACTTGACAATGGTGTATAATCATTTTTATGTATTGATGGATTCTATTTGCTTGTGTTTTATTGAGGACTTCTGTGCCTTTATTCATGATAGATATTGCTCTGTGGTTTTCATATTTTTGTGATGTCTGTGTCTGGTTTTGATATCAGGGTAATACTGGTCTTATGGAATGAGTTGGGAAGTTTGTCTGCCTCTTTTGCATTTTATAAGAGTTTCTGAAGAATTGGTATTAGTTCTTCTTTAAATGTTTGGTAGAATTCACCAATGAAGTTATCTGGGGCTGAGATTTTCTTTTTTAAAATCATTAATTCAATCCCTTTACTTGTTATTGGTCTATTTAGATTTTCTTTTTATTCTTGTTTTTGTACTTGATGTTTTTCTAAGAATTTATCTTTCATCTAAGTTACCAAACTTGTTGCTACACAACTGTTATTGGTAATATTCCACTTTCATTACTGATTATAGGAATTTGCATACTTTCTCTCTCTCTCTTCCTTTTTTCTTTTTTACCCTAACTAAATTTTTCAATGTTGTTGATTTTTTAAAGGCCTAACATTTGGATTTGCTTATTTTCTCTTTTAAAATAATTTCTTTTCCATTAATTTCTGCCATAATTTTACTATATCCTTCTGCTTGCTATAAAGTGTAATATTTATTTGACAGATCACGAGTAGGCAGAGAGGCAGACAGAGAGAGAGGAAGGGAAGCAGACTCACTGCTGAGCCTGATGAGGGGCTCAATTCCAGCACCCTGGGATCATCACCTGAGCTGAAGGCAAAGGCTTTAACCCACTGAGCCACCCAGGCATCCCCGCTATAAAGTTCAAAATGCTCTTTTTCTTCTCTTACTGTTTTATGGTGGAAGTCTAGGTTATTGATTTGATATATTTCTTCTTTTTTAATAAATGTATTTATAGGTATTATTTTCCCTTCTGTGCATGATTTTTGTTACATCACATAATTTTGATACGTTTTGTCTTCATTTTCACTCTTTCAAAGTATTTTATAATTAATCTTGTGATTTCTTCTCTGATCCACTAGTTATGTAAGAGGGTGTTGCTTAATTTCCATTATTTGTGAATTTCCAAAATTTATTTTTGTTGCTTATTTTCAATTTCATTCCATTATAGTCAAAGATTATATTTTATGTGATTTTAATCCTTTAAAATGTGTTGAGGAATCTTTCATGGCCAGCATAAAGTTTCTACTGGAGAATATTCTATGTACACTTGAAAATAATTTGTATCCTTTTGTTTTTGGTTGACATGTTGGTCAGACCTAGATGCTTTATAATGTTTGAGTCTTTTACTTCTTTGTCTTTTTTGACCTACGTAGTTATTTTCTCCTTTACTGAAATTTGCTATGGTAGTCTTCAATTATTACTATTATGAATTATCTCTTCTCTTTTCAATTCTGTCAGTTTTCATGTCTTTTGGGACTCTGGTTTTATATATATACATATATGTATATATGTTTATAATTATAATACCTTCCTACTTGATTGTCACTTTATCAATATAATGTTCCTCTTTATCTCTAGTAACATTTTATTTATCTATATGTTTATTTTTAGTATAAGAATGCTTGTAGTTTAATGATAGACCAGTTACATTATTGAATCACATTCTAAATTGATTTTGTCTTAGTATATCCACACAGGGTTCCCTATGGTTGCTGTTTGAATAATATGTCCTTTTCCATCTCCTTACTTTCATCCTATTTGTATCTTTGAATCTAAAGTGTATCTCCAGTGGAAGGCATATAGGTAGATCCTGTTTTTAATCCAATCTGACAGCCTCTGTCTTTTGATTGGATTTTTAAACAACTCAAATTTAATACTAATATTGATACAGTTGAATTTATGTCTGCCCTTTTATTTTTGTTTTTGATAAATCTCATGTCTATTTTATTCCTCCATTTTTCTTTTATTCCTCTATACTTCCCTTGTATTAAGTGAATATTTTCTAGTGTATAACATTTTAATTTCTTGGATGTGTTTTTGTCTATGCTTTTTTAGTTATTTTCTTAGTGACTGCTCTAGGACCTACCATATACAGTTTCCTTACGAGAGCATACTTTTGATTTATTCTAATTCTGGTGAGACAGAAATGACCTCTGTGTAGCTCTACTCCTTCTTCCTCATTTTTATGTTATTCTCATTGTACATTTCACATCTATACATGTGGCAAACCAATGATCTATTATTAAAATAATTACTTTATATATTTTTATATTTTTTAAAGTTGAGAGAAAAAGGAGAACAAGTATATATTTATGTATTTATGTATTTTCTATTAATCTATTTACCATTTCTGGTTCTCTTTTGCTCTTTTGGATTCAGGTTATTATTTAGTTTCATGTTCATACTTCAGTACAATTATTCTCTTTTCTACCTCCTTTGCATTATTACCACAGTATGTTTATATGCTGTAATCCTAACAATATAATTATATTCATATTGTCTTATAAAATTCCTTTTAATTACTGAAGAAAAAAGAGGTGAAGAGATACGTACTTATATTGTGCTTAGTAATTACATAGTTATCTTTACCTGTGTCTCTGTGTGTGTATATTCTAATTACTATCTGGATCTCTTGCTTTCAGCTTAAAAACTTCCTTTAGTACTTACTGTAATACATATCTGCTAGAAGTAAATTCTCTTAGTTTTTGTTTATTTCAGAAGTCTATATTGTCTTCATCCTGAATTGTGTTTTTGCTGACTACGAGATTTTATTTTATTTTCTCCCCAGCACTTTGAATATGCCATCCCACTGCATTATGGCCTCCATTATTTCTGATGAAAAATTAGGTATTAGCCTTACTAGAGTTCCCTCATAATGACAAGTCCTTTATCTCTTGCTGCTTAGAAGATTTTTCCCCTAGGTTTTTGTTTTCTGTATTTTTAATATGATGTGTCTGATTGTGAATCACTTTGTATTTGCTCTCTTTGGGATTCATTTAGCTTCTTAAATGTATAGATTGAAGATTTTCCTTGAATTTGGGAAACTTTCACTCATTATTTCTCTGAATATATTCTGCTCTTTTCTTTCCTTCATGTACTCTCATTATGCATATGTTGGTACATTTAGCAGTGTCCCACATTTCTCTATGGGTTTGTTCACTTTTTTCATTTATTTTCTTTCTACTCTTCAGGTTGCAAAATCTCTCTTGATCTATCTTTAAATTTGCTCATTTTTTTTCTTCTGTCAGCTTAAATTTGCTGTTGAAGCCCTCTAGTGAAATTTTTATTGTAGTTATTATACTTTTTCAACGTCACATTTTCCACTGGGTTCTTTTTATAACTTTATACTCTAATTTTTATTAATTTTATAATACCTATTTATTGGTAATTCTCTTTCTTAATGTGATATTATCATGATGTTTTTGCTTCCTTTATTAAGCACGGTTTCCTTTAGTTCTTTGAATACATTTTTAATGGCTGATTTGATGTCTTCGTGTCCAAGATTTGGGGTTTTTCACAGGCAATTTCTGTCTTTTCCCCCTTGGATATTGGTCACCTGTTCTTGTTTCTTTAAATGATTCATAAATTTTAACTGAATACTGGATAATAGATTATATGAATTCTCTCCTCCACTCCAGAGCTTGTTGATGTTGTTTGCTTACTGGTTTTGAGACTTTGCTTGATGATTTGCACAATTATCTGTTTCCCTACAGTATGAAGCCACTACTACTACTACTCAGTGGGGGAAATCTTGCCCATGCACAGTCACACTTGGATGATTGTTCTTTAGCAGGGTGCTCTTTGATTGTTTCTTGCCCTGATCACTCTGTAAAGTCAGCTACCTCTATTGGTATCATACTTGGCTATTAAGCTCTAATAATTTTTATCTGATTGAGTATTGTTTGGACACAACCCTGAAGCATAAATTGCTCCACACTCTGATCTCATTAAATTCAAACTCCTTTGCAGATTTAATTTTAAGGCCAGTATCTTGAGATTGATTGTGACTCTAAGAGGACTCTTCTTAGCTGTCCCTTTTTCTGGTTCTTTTGGTAACCTAGTTGGCCTATGATTTAACAAGAGCTACTAGCCTCCTCTTAATTGCTCACCACCAAAATCTTCATTGTTTTGAGAGTACTCTGGGGCTTTAACTGTCTCACACTCTGTTCATATGGCCCACCTCTCTCCCCCTGGCCATTCTCTTAGTCTCTATTCCATACCTGGGTGTGGGACAGTATCTGCCTTTTCCCAAAGTGACATTATTCCTTTATGATCAGCACACAGGGAAGAGGTGGTAGCTTGCTGGCATTGAACCTCTAGTCTACTAGAGGGTGATTGTGTCCTCTGTCTTTTTTGTTACACATGAAGTACAACCTCTGCCCGGTGATTAGTAACTGGCAGAAATTGGAGCCCCCAAACCCTTGGCTGTGCTTGTTTGGAATTTAGGCTCAGTAACATAGAGCTTGGGATTATGAGAAGTGTTAGTGACCTGCCCATCCACTGTGAGCTTGGCAGGGGTGGGGTGTATGTGTGTGTGGGGGGACATCTTCTTTGTTACACCTGCCAAGATTGGAGCTTTTATCATGCTGACTGGTACAAGGGAAGAAGGGAGCAGGTAAAGGCTCAAGTGTAATAGAGTCTTACTGTTCTTACTCAGATTTTGTATATTTTCTTGATTGTAGATTTCTTATTTTTCTCTGTGACCTTGGGATAACTTTTAGAGAATCTAATACTTATTACATATCATTTTCATCAATTATGACTCTTACTCTAGAGAGCTGGTCCGTGGAAAACTTCATGCAACCAATCTGGAAATGACCAATAACAATTATTTTAAATTCTCCCTAAAATTTATGCTCAACCAGACAGCAGTAGGAAAACAAAACAAAACATCAAAAGGTTCTGTCTTTAGTACATGTGCTTCTGTAATTTTAGCATGTGCCAAATTGCCTGTCTATTCTGGCTGTATCAATGACCATGCCAGGATGCTTTGTCCTTAATCAACACTGATGACAACTGTACCATATTACTAAGAGATACAAGTAAAGATCATATAATCAACTTAATTGTCAGACTATCTGAGAAACAAGTTGAGGGTGGGGAGAGTGGGGGGATGGGTGAGCCTGGTGGTGGGTATTAAGGAGGGCACATATTGCATGAGGCACTGGGTGCATGGGTGCATACCTTATGCATGGTGCATAAACAATGAATCTTGGAACACTGAAAAAATAAAAAAATAAAAAAACTGATGGATCTTGGAGCATATCCAAATTTTCCTTTTGAATAGGGGCATTTATCCATTTATTCATTCTACAACATAAGTTGAGTGTTTTTGGGTGAGTAAGAATTATACAGAGAAAGTTTGGGGTTTTGGGGGTGGAGAAGAACAAAAATCATGACTCTCCAGAGAGAAAGCAGGGGGAATAACAATTGCTAAGAGACCATATGGACTTAAGGAATTACAAGAAGCTTCCTATGGTTGGAATCATAAGCTGAGGCGAAATATAACAAGATATTTGACTATAGATTTAAGAATGGATAGAGCAGGAGAGGAATTTATGTCAGGCTCAGCAGTTCCAATTAGGCAGAAAAGTGGTATTGTGCCAGAGATATGAGAAATTAGATTGAAGTCCATTAAAAAAAAATCTGCTTGGGTCACCCTTCCCTTTTATTTGAATTGAGCTTCTGCTCTTCCTCAAGAAACATTCTTGGTCAGAACTTGTATGAAGTGCAACATGGTATTTCTGAGAGTGTTAAAAAGTATCTGCAGCAGAGCTGGGGGGCATGAATGGATCCCAGGGTGTCCTTTATTCCCCTAGCATCATAAAAACAGGTGAATTATTACTAACGTAGGGAGAACCTGGCATCTAAATCATAGATGAAATGCATAACTGGAACCTATCAAAGAAATGACGTTGTCAAAACCGCTACAGCTCTATTACACTGTCCACTCTAGCCGGGTCACACACACAATTGGATTAGTAACAGCTCTAAGCTAGCTGAGTTAAAACTGGATAGAACCAAAACAGATTCTTAAGGCTTTGGGTCTTTTGAGTATGACAGAAAACCACCCTGGGGACAAGATGATATCCGCAGTTTATATTCCACTGGGGTATTTATTGACAGACTAAAGGGGATTCAGAAAATTGTTTATTCATGTTTAATTTGGGGAATTGTTCCCTCGGCCCTTAACTCTCACAGTTGCATTTACATAATTACAATTACAACATAGTTATTTCTGATAATTTTAAGCAAGTGAAAGATGTTTTTCCTCAGAGCCCATATCAAGCACATAATTGGGGCTCAGTAGATATATCTTGACTTGTTTGGAACTGAAGGATGTGAATGAATCACAATCCTTCTCGTGGTCCTTCTTTTAAATAGAGACTGGGACATATTCTGTCACATGAAATGACCCAGCAGTGATTATTTTTTTAATCTTTTTGAAGCCCTTTGACTTTTAGCTCCCATTCTATAGCTGACATGTTCTTCAAAAGAGTAAATTCCTAATACACAATTACCTAGTCATTTTTTCTTACCCTCATCTTCTTAGAGTTGGTAATTCACCTCTAGAAACTAGGGTGATATCCTTAATCTCACACTGCCCAAGATAAATTTATGTTTCTTGATAAACAAGAAGGTGAAATGATTCTTTTAGAAACAATTGTGAAACATAGAAGATCAGAAATTCCCTTCTATAATATGAAATAGAATGAATATACCCAAATTTTAGAAGGTTAGACAAAATGGTGCCTCTGTATAGGAAAAGAAAAAGCAATTTCTACAGGAGTTCTTTAAGACTTCTAAAGATTTTAAAGCTTTTAAACTGTACTTTTCCTTTAAAAATAATTTTAGAGTGTTTAGAAAGTTAAATTAAGAACAAAATTAAATTTATATATAGTCTCATTTTTTGGTCTTCCTTGAGATACTTCTTAACAATATTTATTCTATATTATTTTTAAGTGAGATTGTATCTTTTTTCCTCAACATTATTTTTGCATTTCATATTATTAAATAATATTAAAATATTTTTATAGTTTCAATTTTTTATTTAAATTCCATTTAACACACAGTCTAATACTAGTTTCAGGTGTAGAATTTAGTGATTCATCACTTATGTAGGACACTCAGTGCTCATCACAAGTGCACTCCTTAAATCCCATCACACATTTCACCCATCCTCCTGACCACCTCCCCTCCAGCAACCCTCCTTTTGTTCTCTATAGTTAAGTGTCTATTTTATAGTTTTACTCTGGGTTTTTTTTTTCTCCTATGTTCATCTGTTTTATTTCTTAAATTCCACAAATGAGTGAGATCATATAGTATTTGTCTTTCTCTGACTGACTTATTTCACTTAGCATAATGTACTCTAGTTCTATCCATATCCTTATAAATGGCAAGATTTCATTCTTTTTTAGGCTATTTTATATATATATAGATATATATACACACACACATACTTTTTGTTGTTTTGTTTTGGTTTTGTTTGCTTGTTTGTTTGTTTTTACACATGCCACATCTTCTTTATCCATTCACTAGTCATTGCGTATTTGGGCTCTTTCCATAATTTGCTACTGTTGATAATGCTGCTATAAACATTGGGGTGCATGTATCCATTTAAATCTGTATTTTTGTGTCCTTTGAGTAAATACCTAGCAGTGTAATTGCTGGGCCATAGACTAGTTCTATTTTTAACTTTTTGGGGAACCACCATACTGTTTCCCAGAGTGCCTACACCAGTTTGCATTCTCACCAACATTTGTTGTTTCCTGTGTTGTTAATTTTAGTCATTCTGGCCAGTGTAGTTTTGATTTGTATTTCCCTGATGATGAGTGCTGCTGAACATCTTTTCATGTATCTGTTAGCCATCTGTCTATTCATGTCTTCTGCCCATTTTTTAACTGGATTATTTGTTTTTAGGGTATTGAGTTTTATAAGTTCTTTACAGGTTTGATATTAACCCATTATCAGATATGTCATTTGCAAATATATTCTCCCATTCTAAATGTTGCCTTTTAGTTTTATTGTTTCCCTTGTTGTTCATAAGTTTTTATCTTGCTGAAGTCCCAATAGTTTATCTAGTAAGAAGTTGCTATGGCCAGTGTCAAAGAGGTTACTGCTTATTTTCTTCTCCAGGATTTTGATGGTTTCCTGTCTTGCATTTAGGTTTTTCATCCATTTTGAATTTAGTTTTGTATATGATGTAAGAAAGTGGTCCAGTTTTATTCTCTTGCACTGCTGTCTAGTTTTCCCAACACCGTTTGTTGAAGAAACTGTATTTTTTTCCTTTGGGTATTCTTTCCTGCTTTGTCAAAGATTAGTTGACCATATAGTTGTGGGTCCATTTCTGGGTTTTCCAACTGTTTCATTGATCTATGTGTCTGGTTTTGTGCCAGTACCATACTGTCTTGATCACTACAGCTTTGTAATATAATCTTAAAGATATTTGATTTGTTCTCAGTTTGTTAGCCATTTAGATTGTTTCTGTTTATCTCTGCAATGAATAGTAATGTAATAATCTTTATGTATCTATATTTATTTGCCTTTTTATTATAACTTCCTATGACATTGTTAGAAACAATTACGCAATCACAAGATCTGAAGTAAACTAAGAATATCAGGTACACAGGACCTATATTATGTTATATTATGAATTTATCATGACCTCTTTTTTCCTACTGAGTCTGGTCAAGATCTAAAAATACTTCATTTTTCCAATATATTTATATACTTATGTTCAAGACAAGTCCTACAGTTTGAAACATTTTTTGTCCCATAACTCTGTTTTAGGCAATTCAGTTTCACTTTTCAAATCCTTATCTACTGCAATTACTAGACAGTATAATTTATTAGTATGATTTTTTTACTATGTTTTTATTCAATCTTACCTTTTCAAAATTTTGTCCATTCCATAGATGCCTTGCTTTCCTCCCAGACTAGCTTTCTTTTTTACATCAATCCTATGTTGTTCATGAACTTACAATAACCTCTTTGCTAGTAGAATTAAATACCAGCTCTTAATTGCAATATTTGAGGCATTGGTAGAGAAGGTGATTATTGTTTTTATTATTGTTATAATGTTTTTAAGAAGCTAAACAGAGATAAGTAGAGGTGAAGAATAGTGAAGTGGTTTTGGCATTTGAGGTTTTACTTCCTTTCCATACCAAAGAATAAATAATACTTTCCACTAAGGAAAAAAATTAAATGTTTTTGGCTAGCTAATGAAATGGATAATCTAACAGCAAAAATACAATGACATGTCAGAGGTTTGGATTTCACAACATGCTAAAGACTCTGTGTTTATTCTCAATGGTCTGCATTCAAGTCAGTGCTATGGTTTTGATTAATTTCCTACACAGTATTTACTGGTGTCCCAGCTTCATCAGTGTTGATATTTAGTGCTTTAATCTTCTAAATTTAATAGCAACTTTTAAAGGAAATCCCTGGTCAGTTGACCTATTTTCTTTTGCTAGCATTCACATATGATGGTATTAGACATATTTACAACTTTTATTTTTATTTTATTTTATTTTTTACAACTTTTATTTTTATGCAGAGAAGAGCTATAACTAAAACCAGACTTTTAATGATAGTGCTTCCAATATAAATTGGAAAATGGTAATATAACTATGTTTAGTAGAGTGTTATAGGAGTAGAAACATCTTTGTAGTGATCAAAGGTGCGGTGTCGGGAAATTAAGCCAATCTGTGTTTCTATAGAAAAAATGGAAGAGGATCCCTTGAGTTTATGGTACATTATTATAAAAGCCTTGAAGGCAAAGTTGCCTTATGTTAGACCTTTATCTGCACATCAAAATGTAGTTGTTGTCATTTGCAATTCTTATGGGCTTCAAACCGTACTGCAAAGATCAGTACATCCTTTTAATGTCATCATTATATTAGCTCATACTCTTGGATAATTCTGTGTAAAGTTCTCAGTAGTCTGTTAGTCAATAACACACACTAATGCTCACATGTTGCTGTATGCAGGATAATATGCAGGATAGTTAGATAAGTTTTCTTAGGTTGTTTTTAGTCTTTTCAAAGGAGTTGAGAATGCAATAAATGTGTTCCATGCTATTATTTATGGGGAAAATAACTTTTGTTTGATGATAGTTTACTCTGATGGTATTTGGAGAAAATTGGCAAAGTTTTGGCTTTTTTTTTTTTTTAATCAATGGGCTTCTGTTTCTGGCATTTTGCTTTTAAAAAGCACCATGCCTGCTGCTATAGATAATAAATTCATCACACCATGATCCAGAGCCAAGTCAACTTGGGAACAAAATAGCCTGGGCTCTGTGTCTGGGCTGTGCATTCTGGAAATGATGGACTTCTGAATCTTAAACCTGAAGACTCATTATAGCATGGTAAGAGCCATATGGCCTAAAAAGCCCAAGGAAAATGGATCCTGAAGTACATCTGGCTCTTTTGGCATCTACCATCATGTTCTGTTTCAAGTCACTCTGGAAATGTTAATAGATCTTCTGGAATGAGGGAGTGATTTGGTGTTTCAAGCTAGGTTAATAGTCTGTCATTTTAGTTTTGGATGATGTTTTCTGTTTTTGTTTTAAAGATTTTATTTATTTATTTGAGAGAGAATGAGACAGTGTGGCATTGTGGGGGAGGGTCAGATGAAGAAGCAGACTTCCTGCTGAACAGGGAGCCCAGAGGTGAGACTTGATCCTGGGATTCCAGGATTATGACCTGAGCCGAAGGCAGTTGCTTAACCAATTGAGCCAGCCAGGCATTCCAATTTTGGATGATGTTTACTAGCACAAAGTGATATTGTTTCCATTAAATTCAACATAAAATAGTGGGCACCAGAAACTGTATATAGGTGCTGTGGAATGCAATTGTTGCCCTGTAGAAGTTTGTAGTATAATGGGCAAAACAGTCATATAAATGAGTAAGTGCACTATCATGTGGTCAATGGTATCTTATGAGATACAGCTGTGAACTGGATCTAACTGGATCTATCATGTGTCTGAAAATCAGAGGAGCACTGAGGTTAGACTGTGTGCAACTTCTGTGCAGGGAATGTGGCCTGGGGATCTGGACTGCTAACCAGAACTTCGGCCTGTCTGTTGGTTTGCAATGCTTCTCAAACTTATCATGGGCATCCAGCATCTCTTACAGGGGAAAGTTTATCAAAGGATAGGATAGTGCCTAATCCAGAGATTATCCTACCTTTCCCCACTCACCCAAAATAAAATGTATTTTTTTAAAGAATTTAAAGAATTTAGATCTACTATCTTGACATATATCACATTACATTCAGACTTTATATCTCATTAGCTGTGTGAATATGGACAAGTAATTTCATTTCCCTTTCATCAGTTTCCTTATTTGTAAAACAGATATAATGACCCCTAACTTGTAACTTGGCTCTAAGGGTTAATTGAACTTTGCATGTAGAGTCTCTGGCATAGTATCTGCACATGGTGATTTATGGTTATTATTGTGTTTGGCTCTTCTACAAGGCTTTGCACTTCTTGATGACAGGAATGGCACCTTGCATACAGTAGTGTCTCTATAAATCTTGGCCTAATTATGTTGCAGTTCTTATAGATCTCAGTATCTTTTAGGTAAAATGGTGGTTCAGTGTTTTGTTGCTTAAACTAATCTATCAGAGAAAGAATCTCTTTTTTTTAAAGATTTTATTTATTTGTCAGAGAAAGAGGGAGAGAGAGAGAGAGAGTGAGAGAGAGAGAAAGTGGGCACAAGCAGGGGGAGCAGCAGAGGAAGAGGGAGAAGCAGGCTCCCAGCTGTG
Source organism: Mellivora capensis (assembly GCA_004024625.1). NCBI lineage: Eukaryota > Metazoa > Chordata > Mammalia > Carnivora > Mustelidae > Mellivora > Mellivora capensis. The sequence continues at coordinate 33,771 of PISX010019949.1, forward strand.
CAAGGAGCCCAATATGGGGCTCCATCCCAGGACCCAGGGATCATGACCTGAGCCAAAGGCGGATGCTAACTGACTGATCCACCCAGGCATCCCTTGGATCTTTAAAGAGTGATATCAAAGTAGGAGGTCTAATAATCCAAGTTCAGGGCAACTGTGGTCTTAAAAACCCATATCATTGTCCTTAACTGCATATCCACTTATAATTATGAAGGAAGAGGTATAGCCAGAATAATAATGATCTTTCCAGAGTGAATATCCAAAAAAAGTGTTTCATAAAGAATGTAGCCTATACAAGGATAGAAAGCACAGAAAACAATGTGTGCTAAAGGCTAAGTTAAATGAGAACAAAGTTCAGTTTTAAATAAAAAGTCCATTTGAATCCCATCCCGACTGACCAATTCATCTGAGCAAGTCATTTATTTTAAGGTTTAAGATTATCATCAGGAAAGTAAGGTCAGTTTTCTAATCTTGGGATTAGCATGAAATCAAACATAGCATATATGAAAGTGCCTCACAGAATGCTTTCTTGAAGTTGAAAAATTTCATGTCTGTTAGCAAATTTTCCCAGAGGCAGTGGTTCTCAATTTTGACTACATATTATATTCCCCTTGGGAGATTTAAAAACCCAGTACTCTCCTATGGCTTTAACTGGTGTTTGGTGTTTAGATGCTTCCAAAATTATGATTGTAACTTATATATGCAGTGATAGACACTGTCTGTCATGACCTTTCCCTCTGCCCCTGGAATGGTCACTACTTCTGTCAGCTCCCCAAGTAGATAGTCTATAAGTTATCATGCTTAATTTTGGGGCTGTGCATGCAAGTCGGTGTTCTGCTTATTCCCCACAGGAGTCAAAACTGAGCTCACACCTTCAGTCTGCCTAACTATGATGCACTGCTCTGTTTACTTAGATATAGCCTTTTCCAGGCTTGGGTGGAGGATCTGTCCTCCTAGAGTTCCTAATAGGAAACACAACCATAATCTCCATCAGCAGTTCCTCCTGAAACCTCTCAAACACATAGGTTGGGGCAATAGCTTTATCATCAGCTTTCCTTTCTCTGCCTTTATCTCTAATCCTTTAATTCCATCTGGGTAATGCAATTGCCCTTGTGTAAAATTCTACCATCAATGTGGTGTTCATCTTGAGAGGGGTGGCAAAATACTATACACTGAATATTTATGTCCCCCAAAATTCTTATACTGAAACCTGGTTCTCCTAATGTGGTGATATTTGGAGATGCAGCCTTTGGAAGGTAATTTAGTCATGGGAGCAAATCCTTTATAAAAGAGAGCCAAGAGAGCTCTTTTCCCTTTTTCACCATGTGAAGACACAGTGAAAAAAAAAAAAAAAAAAGGCCATTTATATACCAGGAAACAGGCTCTCATCAGACATGAAATCTGCTGGTAACTTGGTCTTGGACTTCCCAGTCTCCAGAACTGTAAGAAATAAATTTCTATTGTTTATAAGCCACCTAGTCTATGGTATTTTGTTATTGTAGCCCAAACAGAGTTTAGCACAAAGTAACTTAGAAAACCCTTTCTTTATCAGCAGAGTCTGGTTTTGAAGCCTATTGCTAATTCTTGTTTTCTTGTCAGAGAAATACTCATCTCTTTCTTCCTTCTTGGCCAGCTGCTGTTCCATGTGGTTTTTTTGTTTGTTTGTTTGTTTGTTTTTTTAAATAATTTTTTTAATTTCTTTTCAGCGTAACAGAATTCATAGTTTTACACCACACCCAGTCCTCCATGCAATGTGTGTCCTTCATAATACCCGCCACCAGACTCCCCCAACCTCCCACCCCCTGCCCTTTCAAAACCCTCAGGTTATTTTTCAGAGTCCATAGTCTCTCATGGTTCATCTCCCCCTCCAATCTCCCTCCACTCCCTTCTCCTCTCCATCTCCCCATGTCCTCCGTGTTATTTGTTATGCTCCCCAAATAAGTGAAAACATATGATAATTGACTCTCTCTGCTTGACTTATTTCACTCAGCATAATCTCTTCCAGTCCCGTCTATGTTGCTACAAAAGTCGGGTATTCATCCTTTCTGATGGAGGCATAATACTCCATAGTGTATATGGACCACATCTTCTTTATCCATTCGTCTGTTGAAGGGCATCTTGGTTCTTTCCACAGTTTGGAGACTGTGGTCATTGCTGCTATAAACATTGGGGTACAGATGGCCCTTCTTTTCACCACATCTGTATCTTTGGGGTAAATACCCAGCAGCGCAATTGCAGGGTTTTAAAGTATATTGTTGGGTTGGACAATAGAGCTCTCACTTCCACACCGTCGGTAAGAGAAGACACACTAATTCTCAGCTATTTTTTTTTTCTTTTGCCACAGTGTTTGGGAAAAACAATATTTAAAAGCTTGTAGGAGAGAAATATCTACCTATTCTAGCCTCAATTAAAAATACCCCTTCCTATAATTATTGCTCTCCTTTTATTTTTATTTTACAACCTCATTGTAAGCCAAAATGTTTTTGATCAATATATTATATAGTAAATTCTAGAAGTTTTCTTCCTAGTCCTTTATTACTAGTATAATGCCTGAATATTGTGCTAGCAATGGTATAACTGGTATAGTGCCTATGTCTAGTCACTGTAAAAGACTTTTATAATGCTAGTACCTAAGGATGAGAATATCTAAGCTCTGTAATTCTTTATAATGAGAATAATACTTTACAAATCACTATGTGCAGATAGTCTGTGAGCTATAGCATATTTGTCCTTTAAGAAACTCTTTATGGGGGTGCTTAGGTGGTTCAGTTTGTTGAGGGGTGACTCTTGATTTCGGCTCCGGTCATGATCTCAGGGTCCTGGGATCCATGGAGCCAGCATCAGGCTCTTCACTCAGTGAGGAGTTGGCTTGAGATTCTCTCTCTCCCTTCTCCTCTACCCCTCCTCCCACCCACTCTTTCTTTCAAATAAATACATAAATCTTAAAAAAAAAAACCTCTTTACTAAAAAGTCATATTATATTTTTATGTTGCTTATAGTTTATATGTCCCAAACATTAAAAATAAAAATCCAACTTTAAGGCAGATGATTTTCTTGAAGGCAAAATAAGTAGAGAAGACATCATATATAATTTAATATTTTCTCTAATTTCCATCCTAGTCATCCCATAGGATTTAGAAATCTAGGAGGGGAAATTCTGGCTCTAGGCCCTATATCAGAACCTCTGGCTCATATTTTCCTTGGCCACTGTGGTGGAGCCTCTCATTGCTCATTGACAGCTTCTTAGACTTGTATCTGGACTGCATTTCCCCACCCTC